>JANDJZ010000199.1:0-98839 GCA_027943245.1 Acanthamoeba sp. SK_2022b
CGCCTTCACCGGCGCCGACCGCAAGCCGCGCGACGGCAAATTCCGGCTGGCCGACGGCGGCACGCTGTTCCTCGACGAAATCGGCGACATGCCCCTGAACCTGCAGGCCAAGCTGCTGCGCGCGCTGCAGGAAGGCGAGATCGAACCGCTGGGCTCCAACCAGCTCGTGCGCTTTGACGTGCGCGTGGTGGCAGCCACCTCGCGCGACCTGCCGCAGATGGTGCGCGATGGCCGCTTCCGGGAAGACCTCTTCTACCGCCTGCACGTGCTGCCCATCCGCGTGCCCCCGCTGCGCGAACGCAGGCGCGACATCCCGGCACTGGTCGAAGTCCTCTCCGAAGAACTGGCCCTGCGCAACGACATGCCCCCGCCCGAACTGCTGCCCGACGCCCTGGCCCTGCTGGCCGGCCAGACCTGGCGCGGCAACATCCGTGAGCTGCGCAACGTGCTGGAGCAGGCCGCCATGCGCAGCGAAGACACCGCCATCAACGCAGAACAACTGCGCGAAGTGCTGCGCTCATCAGGCGTGGAACCCGCTGCCCCTGCGCCGCCCGGCCCCGAGACTGCGCCCGCCCCGTCCCCTGCCCACAACAGCCCCGCCGACACCGACCTGCTGCGCCCCCTGGCCCAGCAGGTGGCCGAGCTGGAACGCAAGGCCATCACCGCCACCCTGGCCGCCAACAGCGGCAACAAACTGGCCACGGCGCGCCAGCTGGGCATCTCGCGGGCCACGCTGTATGACCGCATGGCGGTGCTGGAGCTGGGGGGCTGAGTCACCCGCCATCTGCAGGCCGTACCGTGGCCAAGAGGCAGGGCGATTCCTGCTGTTCCCCATCCCGCAGCCCATCCCGGAACCCAGTCCGTGAACATGAAAAACCTCCTTACCCGCCTCAAGACCGCATTCAGCAAGCCTGCACCCGAGCCCGCTCGCCCACAGGAACACCAGCAACACCAGCGCCAGCTGCAAGAACCCCAGGCGGATGCTGCAAAGGACGAAGTACTCATCAACGCCTACTGCACCGTCTGGGACCTTCCTGCGATTGACTTTCCGCACACGCTGGCCGGGCGCCGCGATCTGTCGGACCCCGAGCTGGCACCGCATCTTTCCGGCTTTGTCGGCTATGTGCTGGGGCGCGGCGATGGGCAGATGACGCGCAACCGCTACCACGCCATGCGCCACATCCAGCGCGTGCAGCAGCACCTGAGCCTGGGCATTGCGCCGGAGCAGCTCGATGCCTTTGCCGGCTGGGCACAGCGCGCCAACGCCATCGCATTTCTGGCGGACGGCAGCATCCGCGACCCGCAGGGCCGCATCCTGCTGGCCGCCAACGGCGCCGAGCCCGATGAACAGGCCGCGCTGCCCTATCCGCAGCAGGCCTGGCAGCGCAAGCAGCGCAGCGAGCAGACGCTGGCTCAGCGCGGCTTCATGCCAGCGGCCAGCCTGCCGCCGCTGATCTCCGAGCCCGAACTGCGCATGCGCGCGCCCGACGAGATCGCCGCACGCGCCTTCGCCCTGCTGGCCGTGGCCGTGCGCGCCGAATCGCTGAACGAAGCAATGAACGAAGCAATGAACAGTGGCGAACCGCTCACGCCCGACGAGCTGTTCCAGCGCCTGCCAGCCGCCCAGGCCGCGCTCACTCCCAACGAGCGCGACTTCATGGCCACTGCCCAGCCCTCCGAAGAGGCCATCGCCAAGTTCGGCTGGCGCCACGAAGCCGCGTACTTGCTGGAATGGGCGCTGGGCCTGGTCGATACGCTGCCGTTCCCCGATGCCATCTGCGACGTGCCGCTCACCTCGCGCGTCCTGCTGCAGGCCGGCGACCTGCAAGGCGCCCTGCATGCCGCACGCATGCGGCCCGACAGCGACATCCTCGACGCCCTGGACCAGCACTACCGCCTGCACTGGATCGTGCGCCAGGCCCAGGTGCAGCAGCAGCCCGCGCCCGCGGGGCTGAACGCCGACGTGCTCATGGAGCGCCACCACGCCCTGAACTGGCTGGTGCGCTTCGAGGGCAATGACTGGGATGACGTGGACACGCCCACCTGAGGCGTGCTGCGCAGGGCGCCTGGCTGCCGCGACCACAGCTCAACCCGCGCCCAACTGCTCCAGCGTGATGCACGCCAGCCACATTCCGGCTGCGCAGGCAGGCCCGAGGGCAGATGCGCGGAACGCCAGGGCCTGCGATTGAGCACTGCAACGCACTGGCGCACGCACCACCAGGCCCGCTGTGGATCTGCTGCAGCCATGCCGCCTGCCCGGGTTGCCGGCAGTCGTGCCCAGTAGGCTTGGCCTGAAGGCGTGAGCGCCGAGTAGGTCCACAGTCCGTCAAAGCGAAGCCCTCGGGTGAAGCGGTGGGTGAGGTGCGTGGTCTCATCCATGTGGGACCTTGTCGTGGTGGACTTCAACACGGTGCGTGCCCCGCCAATGGCTTTGCATTGCCGCGTTGCGCGGGCGACAGCGTGATTGCGGCCAGGCAGCGGCACTCGCGCCACTGCCCGTCAATGCCATCCACATCGCAATGCCCGTCGCGGTTCACCTGCACCCGCGCCGCATAGCCACAGGCCCAGGGCATGCTCCAGCCAAAGGGAATGGCGAGTAGCGCGACGGGGCGGGGCGCGCGGCATGACGGCCATGGCTTCACCGGCGCGGGCAGCATTCTCTGATGCATCTCCACACCAATCACCCAGGCCCAGAACGTGCTCTGTGGGCACCGGTGCAGCGCCTCTGACTGCAGTTGCAGCACGGCCCCGCCGCCGGCCAGCAGCGCCCGGGTGCAGGACTGCATGGGCATGTGCCCAGCCCCAGCGCTGAGCTGCACCTGCCAATGCGGCATCAGCGCGTGCAGAGTCAGCGCCACATCTTCCGGCCCCGGCCGCAAGGGCATGCCTGGCGGCAGATCCACCGACTGCCACATCTCCCGCCGCAGCACGGCAGCGCAGCGCCGCACACACCACCAGGCGCCATGCGGATCGGCCCTGCCCGCATCCGGCTGCCCCGACCAACAGGCCCGGCCCGATGGCGCGCGGGCGGCGTACTTCCAGCGTGCGGCGAAGCGCAGGCCGGGGGTGAAGTGGTGGGTGATGTGCATGGAATAAGGGCAAGCGTGCATTCATAGGAACGATCAATCGCAATTGCATCGTTGGAATCGCTTCTTGTTAACACCCTTTGGCGTAATTCGTGGGCTCAAGTACACCCATGAGCGACACGTCAAATATCCGTTGTGCGAACTTTAATGCCCTTTGCCTGCGCTTGGGCTGGACCAGTCGGAAGGGCGACAACTCGGGCTCCCCTTCGGAGTTGATCAATCGACTTGGCCGGACATCGAGTTATTGGTCTGATCGCTTGAGAGGGAGAAAGCCCATAGGCGCGAAGCTGGCGCGGGAGATAGAAGAGGCGCTGAACCTGCCGAAATATTCCCTTGACGGGGATGAAGAACACAGCGACTTCGTTCAGGTCTCGCAACTCAGCGTCGGCGTGACCGAAGACTCGGATGTTGGGAGCGCTCTTGTGGCGGAGCTTGGCGCATTGCAGTTCCGGCGCGACTTTTTGCGCTCAGTTGGTGTCAGTGCGGTGAACGCGGCCCTCGTCCATGTGGCAGGAACCAGCATGGAGCGCACGATCCGGGATGGGGCCGTGCTCTTGCTCAATCGTGCGGATGGAACGCCGCGCCGTGGCAGCGTCTATGCATTCGCGTGGGAAGGGCAGATGCTTGTGCGGCGCTTTCAGCGGGTGGGCGATGTTTGGCATGCAGTGGCTGACAACGCTGATAAAAGCGAGCACCCGGATATCGTCATTGCCGGGAAGGCAGAGGGCTTGGTGCAAGGGCGAGCCATATGGGTGGGGGCCAAGCTCTGAGTCTGGCGTTGCTTGATGGCTGACTCTTTCATCCGTCGCGGGAAATTGAATGCCTTATGCGTTTGTTTGGGATAGGTCAGTCGCAGAGCCAAGCAATTGGGCTCTCCCTCGGAACTGATCAACCGGCTTGGCCAGCGGTCTAGTTGCTGGTCTGATATCGTTCCATTTGGTGATGGTGATCTGTGGGTGTCGGCTTTGCAGCCAGTATGTTCTGAATGGAGGTATGTGTTCGATCGAACAGCTTGCCGATCTGGTGCAGGGTATCGCCCTTGCTCCAGCGATCCCACATCATCGCCTTCTCTGCGTGGGTTTAGTAGATCCGAGGTCGCTGCTTTATGGCCAGCACTCCTTGCGCCAAGTGCAGTCATTGTGTTGATCGACCGGCTGAATTTACAGCATGAAGTTGGCTTTCACGGAAAATTCGATTTGTGCAGAGAATCCCTAGGTTGGACCGATAATTCACATGCATGCGCCACTGATAAATTTCATATGACCAAGTATGAGCGAACGGAGCTTGCACGGTCATGGGTATGCCCGAGAAATTACACATTTCATACTGTCCGAGCCAACGGAAAGGCAGATGCAACGATTATGGCTGCAAAGATATACAAGGCCGATTCACCGCGCAATGCGCAACGCATCGTCGATGAAGATATTGTCGCGGTCGCACGGGTACTTTCAACCGTCGTGACCGGCAAACTGCAATCTATAGGTTAAACACCCAAGCAGGGCGAGCGACAGGCAAGAGGTACTCTTGTCAGGGTTTGTGTAACGCTCAACCTTAGCAATACGTAAACTAAGGTTAAAGGTTACACAAACCTGGACAACAGCACCTAAAGCGCTGGTGGTTGCTGTGATACCCAGCGCGGCGATGACGCCGGCGGCAATGAGCGTTTTCTTCGTGATGTTGGTCATACTTATCGACTCCAGTTTTTTATTATCACAGGCTCTTCGTGGAACCCGCGTTGCCCGTAAGCGGACTTTGTTTTCCCGCCGCCGCGGAACGAATGCGGCGGCCGGCCTTCCCTATATTCCCCTGCCCCTCGGCGGGAGGAATACCCCTTTACTGCTTGATAATGTAAAGATTTTTAACGTCGGTATAGTCCAGCGGATCTTTGCCGGTGAACCCACCCACCGTCGGCTTGATCAAACGCGCGCTGACGCGGTAATAAACCGGGACCAACGCGGAGTCTTTGTCCAGCTGCGCTTCCGCCTGCTGATAGAGCGCGGCGCGCGCGGCCTCATCCGGCGCCTTCAGCGTGGCGGCCATGATGGCGTCGAACGCCGGGCTCTTGTAGAACACGGTATTGATGCTGCTGTTGGACAGAACCAGGTTCAGGAACGCGCTGGGTTCGTTGTAATCCCCGCACCAGGTGGCACGCGCCACGTCGTATTGCCCCTGATGGCGGCTCTCCAGCGAAGTTTTCCATTCCTGGTTGCGCAGCGTGACCTCGGCGCCCAGGTTCTTCTTCCACATCGACGCGGCAGCGATCGCCTGTTGTTTGTTTTGATCGGAGGTGTTGTACAGCAGCGAGAACTTCAGCGGCTTGGCGTCGCTGTAGCCCGCTTCCGCCAGCAGTTTCCTGGCTTCGGCGTTGCGTTGCTCCTGACTCCAGCCGGCCCACGCAGGCTGAGTGAAGCTGGCGCCTTCCGTGAAGGTTGGCGTGAAGCTGTAGGCCGGGATTTGCCCCTGGCCCATGATCTTGTTGGCGATAATGTCGCGATCCAGCGTCATCTTCACCGCCGTACGCACGCGCGGATCGGTGAACGGCGCCCGCTTGTTATTGAGCTCGTAATAGAAGGTGCACAGATAAGGGTTAACGTGCAGCTGCTCGGGCATTTCGCGTTTCATCTTGACGTACAGGTACGGCGGAATGGCGCTGTTGGTGATGTCGATCTCGCCGCTGCGGAAGCGGTTGACGTCGCTGACTTCCGAGGTAATCGGCAGGAAGGTCGCCTGATTGATCACCGTTTGCTTGTTGTTCCAGTAGCTCGGGCTGCGCTCCAGCACAATGCGTTCGTTCACCACCCACTCTTTCAGGCGGTAAGCGCCGTTGCCGACATAGTTGGCGGGCAGCGTCCATTTATCGCCGAATTTCTCCACCACCGCCTGTTTCACCGGTTTGAGCGACGTGTGGCTCAGCATGCTGATGAAATACGGCACCGGTTCGCTCAGGGTCACCTGCAGCGTCTGGTCGTCCAACGCCTTAACGCCGAGGGTCTGCGGGCTCTTCTTGCCGGTCAGGATGTCGTCGATATTCTCGACTTTGGTGTATTGCAGGTAGCTGGCATAGGGCGAAGCGATTTTCGGATCGGCCAGACGCTGCCAGCTGTAGACGAAGTCTTGCGCGGTCACCGGGCTGCCGTCGCTCCACACCGCGCCGGGGCGCAGGTGGAAGGTCCACTGCTGATAATTCTGGTTTTCCCAGCTTGTCGCCGCCGCCGGCACCACATGCCCGTTGGCGTCGGTGCTCACCAGCCCTTCCAGCAGGTTAAGAATGATATTGCTTTCCGGGACGCCCTCGACCTTATGCGGATCCAATGAAGCCACTTCGCTACCGTTGTTGATCACAATATTCTGCTGCTGCGCCAATTGGACGCCGGCCGGAACCTCTGCCGCCAAACTGCTATTTACGGCGCCGGCGCCCAGCGCGCCGCTAATCAACAAGGTCAAAGAAGTACGCTTCAGGGTTTGCTGCATAATCGAGGCTCCTTTTCACCGACAAGCATCGCTTATCGAAGTTTGTGAAGTGTTTATAAGAATTCTAAATAAACGGATACCAGCAAAAATCATTCCCGTTTTTGTGGCGCATTTCAGTTAATTGACCACGGGAAAGTTGCTCGGAAATTAGCAGAAGCCAAATTCCATAGCCAATAAATTTTACGAAAATGTTAAGCAATTCTCTTTTATCGCACGAAGCCCAATCCGGCCACCAAGATGGAAGGCAGGAAAAATCGAGATCATCAGTATGATTTTAAAGACAAAAAAACCACATTCATTTCAATTGAAACCATCAGCACGATCTCACTGCTGCAAAAAGAAACATTCAGTTAACAATCTAACCATTCAAAGAACAAACACCTGCCTATGTGCGGTTAATCACTAATAACACCTGGATGAAAGTGAGACAAGCCCCACAGAATGATGTGACTAATTTAACAACAGCGTGACCGTTTAGCGGGGGCGAAATGGGCAGAAATGGGGGAGGAAAAGTGATTGAAATAACGCTTAGCGTTTTTTTTGAGCAACAACATGAGATTTATGCAACATAAGAGTGCAACCGCATAAATTTTATTCATCCTGTGCACTATAATAATGCGAGCCAATAAATAATTTAAACTTTAAAATTAATTTTAGCCGCGCTAACGCGAAAGGTGCGCGGCTAAACAAGGCGTATTACAACAAGCCGGGGAATATCGCCTTAATGCCGGTAACGATAAACTCGATGCCGAGCGCCATCAGCAGCAGACCCATGATACGGGTGATCACGTTGATGCCGGTCTGCCCCAGCAAACGCACCAACAGCGGCGCGGCGCGGAACAACAGCCAGCAGCAAAAGGCGAACAAGGCGATAGCGACCGCAAAACCGAGCAGGCTTTGCCAGTTGTGATAACGGGAGCTCCACACGATGGTGGAACTGATCGCCCCCGGCCCCGCCATCAGCGGCAGCGCTAGCGGCACTACGCCGATGCTTTCGCGGATCGCGCTCTCCGACTTCTCCTGTTTGTTCTGTTTGTCTTCCCCCAGCTTGCCGCTGATCATCGACATGGCGATGGTCACCACCAGAATACCGCCGGCGATGCGGAACGAATCGATAGAGATGCCGAACATCCGCAGGATCCCTTCCCCCAGGAACAGCGAGGTCCACAGAATGATGGCGACCGACAGGTTGGCGGTCAGGTTGGTTTTATTGCGCCCCGCTTCCGCCTGGTAACTGGTCATGCTGATGAACACCGGCAAAATTCCCACCGGGTTGACCAGTGCAAACAGACCGACAAAGAACTTGATAAAGCCGGAAAGATCCAACAGAGATTGGCCCACAGATGGCTCCGCGTTAAGTACTATAAAAAGGTGTGCTGCCTATGCGCGCTAATGTAATGGAATTGCCGCGGGTAATCCATCCGGCCAGAGCAGCATTTTTGACTGTCAGCAAGTTATGCAGCGAAACAAATGCCCTTTGTTAAAGTGATGTATGGCCTTTTGATTTTTTATGTTGAAAAAAGAGTCATTGCTCACAGTTATCAAGAATGATTCCCAACACCCGCAAGCTGAAAGGTGTCAGCTTGCAGTTTTCATGATTTAGATCACAAATCAACTACCCAACAGTGGGTAAGCTCTTAGTCGTAGGCAGGGAGTAGAACAAAGTGGGTGGCCACATCGCCGATTCCGTTCTCCTCACGGTCTGCCCCTCCGGCTGGCGTAGGGTAAAGCTCTTTAAGCAAATCAGCAGCATGCGAAGAAATAACGCGGGAAAGCCCCGGTATTCTCATCACCGTTTATTCCCGTTAGGACTATACTAGTGGCTCGCACGGCTTATTTACTGAAAGAGTTTAACATTATCAGGAGAGCATTATGGCTGTAACGAATGTCGCTGAACTGAACGAGCTTGTCGCACGTGTCAAAAAAGCCCAGCGCGAATATGCCAACTTCACTCAAGAGCAAGTGGATAAAATCTTCCGCGCTGCCGCCCTCGCCGCTGCTGATGCCCGTATCCCGTTGGCCAAAATGGCCGTGGAAGAATCCGGAATGGGTATCGTCGAAGACAAAGTGATCAAAAACCACTTCGCTTCCGAGTACATCTACAACGCCTATAAAGACGAAAAAACCTGTGGCATCCTGTCTGAAGATGACACCTTCGGTACCATCACCATCGCCGAACCTATCGGCCTGATTTGCGGTATCGTTCCTACCACCAACCCAACTTCTACCGCGATCTTCAAAGCGCTGATCAGCCTGAAAACCCGTAACGGCATCATCTTCTCGCCGCACCCGCGTGCGAAGAATGCCACCAATAAAGCCGCCGATATCGTGCTGCAGGCCGCTATCGCCGCCGGCGCGCCAAAAGACATCATCGGTTGGATCGACCAACCGACCGTCGAGCTGTCCAACCAGCTGATGCACCACCCGGACATCAACCTGATCCTGGCCACCGGTGGCCCGGGCATGGTGAAGGCCGCCTACAGCTCCGGCAAGCCTGCCATCGGCGTCGGTGCCGGTAATACCCCGGTCGTGGTAGACGAAACCGCAGACATCAAGCGCGTGGTCGCCTCTATCCTGATGTCCAAAACCTTCGACAGCGGCGTTATCTGCGCTTCCGAACAGTCGGTCATCGTCGTCGACGCTATTTATGATGCGGTACGCGAACGTTTCGCTTCCCACGGCGGCTATCTGCTGCAGGGTAAAGAACTGAAAGCGGTTCAGGACATCATTCTGAAAAACGGCGGTCTGAACGCGGCCATCGTGGGGCAATCCGCACCGAAAATCGCCGAGATGGCGGGCATCAAAGTGCCTGCCAACACCAAAGTGCTGATCGGCGAAGTGAAGCTGGTCGACGAGTCCGAGCCTTTCGCACATGAAAAACTGTCGCCTACCCTGGCGATGTACCGGGCCAAAGATTTCGAAGACGCCGTCGCCAAAGCTGAGAAACTGGTCGCCATGGGCGGTATCGGCCACACCTCCTGCCTGTACACCGACCAGGATAACCAAACGGCTCGCATCGCCTACTTCGGCGATAAAATGAAAACGGCTCGTATCCTGATCAACACCCCGGCTTCTCAGGGCGGTATCGGCGACCTGTATAACTTCAAACTCGCGCCTTCGCTGACGCTGGGTTGCGGCTCCTGGGGTGGTAACTCCATCTCTGAGAACGTCGGACCTAAACACCTGATCAACAAGAAAACTGTAGCGAAGCGAGCAGAAAACATGTTGTGGCATAAACTTCCGAAATCGATCTACTTCCGCCGGGGCTCGCTGCCTATCGCGCTGGAAGAAGTGGCGACCGACGGGGCAAAACGCGCCTTCATCGTGACCGACCGTTTCCTGTTCAACAACGGCTATGCCGACCAGATCACCAAGGTTCTGAAGTCTCACGGCATCGAAACCGAAGTGTTCTTCGAAGTGGAAGCCGATCCGACGCTGAGCATCGTGCGCAAGGGCGCAGAGCAGATGAACTCCTTCAAGCCGGACGTCATCATCGCGCTGGGCGGCGGTTCGCCGATGGACGCCGCGAAAATCATGTGGGTGCTGTACGAACATCCTGAAACCCACTTCGAGGATCTGGCGCTGCGCTTCATGGACATCCGTAAGCGTATCTACAAGTTCCCGAAAATGGGCGTGAAAGCGAAAATGATCGCCATCACCACCACGTCAGGCACCGGTTCGGAAGTCACGCCGTTTGCCGTCGTAACCGACGACACCACCGGACAGAAATACCCGTTGGCCGACTATGCGCTGACTCCAGACATGGCAATTGTCGATGCCAACCTGGTGATGAACATGCCGAAATCCCTGTGCGCCTTCGGCGGTCTGGATGCGGTCACCCACGCGCTGGAAGCCTACGTTTCGGTGCTGGCGAACGAATACTCCGACGGCCAGGCGTTGCAAGCGCTGAAACTGTTGAAAGAGTATCTGCCGGCCAGCTATAAAGAAGGCGCGAAAAATCCGGTTGCCCGTGAACGCGTGCACAACGCCGCCACCATCGCCGGTATCGCCTTCGCCAACGCCTTCCTCGGGGTCTGTCACTCCATGGCGCACAAGCTGGGTTCGGAGTTCCACATTCCGCACGGCCTGGCCAACGCGATGCTGATTTCCAACGTCATTCGCTACAACGCGAACGACAACCCGACCAAGCAGACGGCCTTCAGCCAGTACGACCGCCCTCAGGCGCGCCGCCGCTACGCTGAAATCGCCGACCACCTCGGCCTGAGCGCACCGGGCGACCGCACTGCGCAGAAGATTGAGAAACTGCTGGCCTGGCTGGACGAGCTGAAAACCGAGTTGGGCATCCCAACCTCCATCCGTGAGGCGGGTGTGCAGGAAGCGGACTTCCTGGCGAAAGTCGACAAGCTGTCGGAAGATGCATTCGACGACCAATGTACCGGCGCCAACCCACGCTATCCGCTGATTGCCGAGCTGAAGCAAATCATGCTGGATACCTTCTACGGCCGCGAATTCAGCGAAGCGGTAGAAGAGGAAGCGGCCGCTCCGGCTGCCGCCAAAGCCGCGGTAAAGAAGCCCAAGAAATAACGGTTCCGTGAACCGATAAAAAAAACCCGCCAAACGGCGGGTTTTTTATTGCGCCTGAGGCGCTGCATTTCGATTCACGCCGCCAAAACGCTTCAGCGGGCTCTGGCGGCATTTTCACCCTTAGTCCAGGGAGTGAATCGCCTCTTTATAATGCTTGCGGCAGACGGAGACATAGCTCTCGTTACCGCCAATCACCACCTGTTCACCGGCATGCATCGCTTTGCCATTCTCGTCCAGTCGCAGCACCATATTGGCTTTGCGCCCGCAGTGACAGATGGTTTTCAATTCCACCAGCTTATCGGCCCAGGCCAGCAAATAGTGGCTGCCGGTAAACAACTCACCGAGAAAATCGGTGCGCAGGCCGTAACACAATACGGGAATGTCCAGTTGGTCCACCACATCGCACAATTGCTCAACCTGCGCTTTGGTCAGGAACTGGCTTTCATCGAGCAGCACACAATGCACCTGCTGCTGTTGATGCTCTTGCTGAATCATGGCGAAGAGCATTGAGTCGTTGTTATAGAGCTGGGCCTGTGAAGATAACCCGATGCGCGAGCTGACTTTGCCTACGCCATAGCGGTGATCGATCTCCGCGGTGAACACCAGCGTGCGCATACCACGCTCTTGATAGTTATATGAAGACTGTAGCAGCGCGGTAGACTTGCCGGCATTCATCGCAGAGTAATAAAAATAAAGTTGAGCCATGGCCCCGCCACTCCGATGGTATAAGAAATATTCAAATGTTGATTAGGACGGTGAGTGTACCATAACCCGCCCCCCGGCTCAGCCCAAAGCGAACGAATATTGCGTTCGCCGTAATAATGCGCTTTCAAGCGAAACATATCGTTCTGTCGGCATGTTCTTTTTACAGCTATTTACAGGATAATGTATGCCTGTCATCACTATTAATTCTTGCTAATGGTTAGCCCCAGGCATTTGCCCATTAATGCATAGCCGCCCTTTCCCCTCTGCAGGCGCTGTAGCTGCGGCGGAACGCCTGTCTATTTATACGTGAGGCCAATAACGGGCATTTAATCGCCTTCGCCAACGCCCCGACGTTACCTGACGCAATCTTTACCTATATACCCCTATTGTTTACAATGTCTGCCTTGCCATGGCGTGATTAAGCCCACAGAACCCATTGTAATATTGATATAAATTACGGCGATAACTTATCGATGAAAGCCTTGCGACACGTGCCCTTTAAAGCCTGTCTGCTGAAATTTTGACTTAAGCTCGATGAAGGTAATAGTTAACAGGCCTTCCTATTATTTGTCGGACTGATCCGATTAACGGTTTTTTTAAAGGTAAATTTGAGTATTCAAGTCAATTTGGCTATTGCAGAAAAGAAAAGAGCACTCTATTATTATCGAGACGCCCCCCACCAATATAATTTGAGACTAGGACAATGAGCGAAGCATTAAAGATTTTGAACAACATCCGCACCCTGCGCGCCCAGGCAAGAGAATGCACTCTGGAAACGCTGGAAGAAATGCTCGAGAAACTGGAAGTTGTTGTGAACGAACGTCGCGAAGAAGACAGCCAGGCTCAAGCAGAAATCGAAGAACGCACTCGTAAGCTGCAGCAATACCGCGAAATGCTGATTGCTGACGGTATCGACCCGAATGAGCTGCTGCAAACCATGGCTGCCAACAAGGCTGCCGGTAAAGCAAAACGTGCAGCACGTCCTGCTAAATACCAATATAAAGACGAAAACGGCGAGCTGAAAACCTGGACCGGCCAAGGCCGTACTCCTGCGGTGATTAAGAAAGCTATCGAAGAGCAAGGTAAATCTCTGGACGATTTCCTGCTGTAATAGCGATTCAGTCCGTATCTGAAAGGCTCCCTGCGGGGGGCCTTTTCATTTTAAAGCTTATCGTTCTGTACCCGCCCCCCTATCCTTTTAGTAAATATCCTAATTCGCTTTTCCTTCGATCATGGAATTTCAGTGAAAAAAAAGGGACCCTAAGGCCCCCTTTATCGCATTTACCCACGTTCAATTATTGAACCTGGTAGAATGCCTTATACCAGTCAACGAAGCGCTTCACGCCCTCTTCAACGCTGGTTTCCGGTTTAAAACCAATGTCACGATAAAGCTCTTCCGTATCTGCGCTGGTATCCATCACGTCGCCAGGCTGCATCGGCAGCATATTCTTACGGGCGGTCACCCCCAATGCATGCTCCAACGCACGGATATATTCCATCAGTTTAACAGGCGTGTTATTGCCGATATTATAAACATGATACGGTGCGGAACTGGTCGCCGGCGATCCCTGTTCAACGGTCCATGACGGATCC
The DNA here is from genome assembly GCA_027943245.1 of Acanthamoeba sp. SK_2022b. Lineage (NCBI taxonomy): Eukaryota > Discosea > Longamoebia > Acanthamoebidae > Acanthamoeba > Acanthamoeba sp. SK_2022b. Next base: position 13,401 of record JANDJZ010000199.1, read on the forward strand.
GCCTGCGGAATAACCGCCTGCAGCCGTACAATCGCCTCAGCGATATCATCAATGTAAGTAAAGTCACGGTGCATTTCACCGTGGTTATATACATCGATGCTCTCCCCCGCCAATATGGCCTTGGTGAATTTGAACAGCGCCATATCCGGACGCCCCCAAGGGCCATATACGGTAAAGAATCGCAGCCCCGTCGTCGGGAGACCGTATAAATGGGAGTAGCTGTGTGCCATCAGCTCATTGGCCTTTTTCGTTGCCGCATACAATGACACCGGATGATCAACCGAATCTTCGGTCGCAAACGGCAGCTTGCGATTCAGGCCATATACCGAACTGGAAGAGGCGTAGAGTAAATGCTCGACTTTATTATGACGGCAGCCTTCCAGAACGTTTAAATGGCCGATCAGGTTAGCATCCGCATAAGCCAACGGATTGACCAGCGAATAACGTACGCCGGCTTGAGCCCCCAAATGAATGACTCGTTGGAACTGATGCTCGGCGAACAATGCCGCCATCCCTTCACGATCGGCCAAATCCAGCTTGATAAAGCGGAATCCCGGCTTATCCGCCAGTCTGTCCAGACGGGCCGTTTTCAGGCCCACGTCATAATAGTCGTTCAGGTTATCAATGCCGACAACCTGATGACCGGCGGTCAACAAACGCTCTGCAACGTGATAGCCAATAAATCCTGCGGCGCCTGTAACCAGGAATTTCATGCCCACTCCTTAAATAACCGGTTTAATCGAGGCGCCGCGGCCAATCGCGTAGTAGGTAAAGCCGCGATTCTCCAAACGCTCCGGATCGTACAGGTTACGTCCATCGAAGATCACCGGCTGCTTCAGTTCACTTTTGATCACGTCGAAGTCCGGTGCGCGGAAATTCTGCCATTCGGTGCAGATCACCAGAGCATCGGCGCCGTGCAGCGCAGCCTCTTTGGTACCCATCAGCTTCAAGTCGTCACGCTGGCCATAGATGCGTTGGACTTCGTTCATTGCTTCCGGGTCGTAGGCTTGAACGGTGGCGCCGGCAGCCCACAGTTGCTCCATCAGCACGCGGCTGGACGCTTCACGCATGTCATCGGTATTCGGCTTGAACGCCAGGCCCCACAGCGCGAAGGTTTTGCCCTTCAGATCGCTGCCGAAGTAGTCTTTGATAAAGCTGTTCAGCTTATCTTTCTGTTGGTAGTTGACCTGCTCAACCGCCTGCAGCAGCTTCGGTTGATAACCGATCTGCTCCGCCGTGCGGATCAACGCCTGGACATCTTTCGGGAAGCAAGAACCACCGTAGCCGCAGCCAGGGTATATGAAGTGATAACCGATGCGTGAGTCGGAACCGATGCCCTGACGCACTTTCTCAATGTCCGCCCCCAGCATTTCCGCCAGGTTGGACATTTCGTTCATAAAGCTGATCTTGGTCGCCAGCATGCAGTTGGCAGCATACTTGGTCAGCTCTGCGCTACGGATATCCATCATGATCATACGATCGTGATTGCGGTTAAACGGCTCGTACAGCTCGCGAATAGGTTCGATCACATCTTTATTATCGGTACCGATAACGATGCGCTCAGGGCGCATACAGTCTGCTACCGCCGCACCTTCCTTCAGGAATTCCGGGTTAGACACCACGTCGAACGGCACGCTGCTGCCGCGTTTCGCCAGCGTTTCCGCCATCACCTGACGCACTTTGTCCGCCGTGCCGACCGGAACGGTGGACTTGTCGATCACCACTTTACGATCGGTCATGTGCTCGGCGATGGTGCGCGCAACCGCAGTGACATATTTCAGGTCAGCGGAACCGTCTTCATCCGGCGGCGTACCGACGGCGATGAACTGGATATTCCCGTGCGCCACGCCCGCTTTGGCATCGGTAGTGAAATGCAGACGGCCGGCCTCATAGTTTTGCTGCACCAGCGGCGTCAGGCCCGGTTCAAAAATCGGGATATTTCCTTTTTTCAGGTTTTCGACTTTTCGCTCATCGACGTCAATGCACATAACGTCATGGCCAACTTCAGCCAGCACGGCGGCCTGCACCAGACCCACATAACCAATACCAAAAACTGTTACTTTCATGTGAAAATCCTAGTTTTTCAAATTAAGACGAAAGATCACTCAATTATTTCTTGTCAGCGGCAACAACCTGTTGCAGCCACTGAGAAAATTCTTTACCGAGGCTGGCATGGCGCATGCCGTATTCCACAAATGCCTGCATGTAACCCAGTTTGTTGCCACAATCATGGCTCACGCCTTTCAGGTGATACGCTTCCACCGTTTCCTGCTGCATCAACATTTCGATGCTGTCAGTCAGCTGAATTTCGTCGCCGGCACCTGGAGGCGTTTTCGCCAACAGCGGCCAAATATCGGCGGACAGCACGTAACGACCGACAATCGCCAGGTTGGAAGGCGCTTTATCCGGCGACGGCTTCTCGACCACGCTGACCATCGGCGCGCTTTCGCCAGGTTGCAGATCGACGCCCTTGCAGTCGGCTACGCCGTAGTTTCCGACATCCTTATGCGGCACGGGTTCAACCATGATCTGGCTGACGCCGGTGGCTTCGAAGCGCTGCAGCATGTCGTGCAGGTTGTCTTTTTTCGGATCGGCGCTGTATTCATCGAGGATCACGTCCGGCAACACCACGGCGACCGGCTCATCGCCCACCATCGGGTAGGCGCACATGATAGCGTGCCCCAGGCCTTTGGCATTCCCCTGGCGGACTTGCATCACGGTAACGCCTTTCGGGCAGATCGACTGTACTTCATCCAGCAATTGGCGCTTGACGCGTTTTTCCAGCATCGCTTCCAGTTCGAAACTGGTATCAAAATGGTTTTCGATCGAGTTTTTGGAGGAGTGAGTGACCAGCACAATCTCGTTAATCCCTGCCGCAATGCACTCATTGACGACGTATTGGATCAGCGGTTTATCAACCAGCGGCAGCATTTCTTTTGGAATGGCTTTGGTGGCCGGTAACATCCGCGTACCCAAGCCTGCAACCGGGATCACGGCTTTTCTGACTTTGCGATTTACAGCAGGCATTATTTCCTCTCTTAAAGCTAAAACGCTCATTTTATGAGCTTGGGCTCGATATAAAAAAACCTTCGGAGTATACCAGCTTATGCGCGCCGAGCATTAGCCAGAACACAAATAGAAAACATTTAGGACTATTACCCGTTCTGATAATCGGGAGAATAAATAAACGGTTTAATTACCGATAAGTGAATAGCTTGAGATCTCGCCGCTCGGCGCCCGTTATTCAGCGCTCAGCATCAGCCGCAATCGGCCCCCGCTGCCCCACACCTGACATTGCCAGGCGGTGCAACGTTGACTGATCTGGTTCATATAGGTAGCCCCCAGCGTCCCCAGCGGTACGCCGTTGCTCAGCTGAATTTGATTATCCCCGGTATTGACGTTGGCATGCAGCCCGGCGGAGACCAGAATCAGGTTCTTATTTTCGGCGTGGTAATATCCCAGCAACAGAGGGAATTGGCCATCTAATTTCCCCTGCCGCAATAATTGATTAACCTGCTTTAACAATGCTGACATTTGCGGCAGACGATGTTGTTGATTAGCCAGATGGTCTTGCAGCAACCCATTAAATAATGCGCGCAACAGCAATGCCGCCAATACGCCATTATCGCCGGCGCGCGTGACGTCCAGGCAATAGAATGCCAGGTCTTTTTCTGACAACGCGGCAATATCCAGCACCAGACCGGGATTTTCGCCCGTGGTTAACTGCCGATAGTTGATCCGGCAATGTGCAATGGTCTGCTGTACCGGCGGTTGCAGTTGTTTAAGCAGTTTGACGGCTTCGGAAGGGTTTTTGCTCAGCGCATCCCAATCCTGAAACAGCTCAACCTCTTCAATCGCCTGAGAGGTGAACATATTGGGGTATAAACACGCCAGCACCGCTTCACGCAGGCGATTGAGATCGGTCAGGGGCTTCAGCAGGACATCCTGTACGCCCAAGCGTAACACCTTGGCAATGTCGGCCATCTTGTCGGTGGCCGAGATCACCAGCACCGGGATCTGCCCCCCCTGCAAACGCAGGTGCTCAACGAATTCGATACCGCCCATTTCCGGCATCGCGAGATCGCACAGAATCAGATCGGGCTTGAAGTCATCGACGGCACTCAGCGCCTGCAAACCGTTGGTCGCCTCGCCGGTTTCAGCGCCCAGCGAGGTCAAATAACCGACCAGCACGGAACGAAAAACCTGTTCGTCCTCAACGATCAAGATGCGTTTGTGAGTGAGTGGTAATGCCATCAGCCGAGCCTCGTCCCTTTCCATAGTGTAATAGTGGCTCAAAAAGGTCACTTATGCTCGTCTGAATCAGACCGACCGCGCATTGCCAACCAAGAACCGAGAATTATCTATTTTTTATCAACGGCAACAACCGATCCAGTTGTTTTTCCACCGCCAGTAACCCTGCCTCGATCGCTTCATCGGCGCGGTGGAAATCCAGCGTCGAGATTTGCGGGCAAAAAGGTTGGATCAGCACGTCCGGCGGATCGCTCGCCATCCGGTTACGCTTCAGGCGATTTTCCAGCATCTGAATCGAGGTGCCCATAATCTCCATCGCCGTCGGCGCCGTCGTCGGTTTACGCTGTCGCATTCTGCCGACGCGCTCTCTCAGACGCCCGCGCCAGGTATCGGCAGGCGCATCGTCCGAACTTTCGTCCTCAATGCGTACCGAGAACAAATCCTGCTGCATCAGGTGCGCGTCATGCTGCAGATCGACCGCGATGACGATATCGGCACCCAGCGCCCGGCAAAGGGACACCGGCACCGGATTGACCACCGCGCCATCCACCAGCCAATAGCCGTCGGCCCACACCGGCGCCAACAGGCCAGGCATGCTGCAGGAAGCGCGCACCGCCTGATGAATATCGCCTTCGGTCAGCCACAGTTCGCGGCCGGTGCTGAGATTGGTCGTCACGGCGCCGAACTTCAGCGCGCATTCGGCAATATCGTTGATCTTCAACAGCTGTCCGACGGCGTTAAACACCCGATCGCCGCGCAACAGGCCACCACGCTGCCAGGAAAAGTCCATCAGACGAATCACGTCCCAATAGCTGAACGACCGCACCCACTGCTCCATCGCCGGCAGGCGATGGCTGGCGAACGCCGCGCCCACTAACGCACCGACAGAGCAGCCGGCAACGATATCGACCTCAATTCCCAGTTTCTTTAACGCATTGATCACGCCGATGTGCGCCCAGCCTTTAGCCGAGCCAGCTCCCAGCGCCAGTCCGATCTTGATTTGCCGCATAGCGCCATCCTCTCGGTAACAGGGGGTATCTGCTTTCAGGGTAGATTGTCACTGACGAATATTGTTAGGTAACATATGCGCTAAATTCATTTTCTGCCTCGTCTTCTCAGGAGTTATTTTGCCCGAATCATGCCCATGCGGCAGCGGACTGGCGTATAACGCATGCTGTGCCCCTTTTATCAGCGGCAATCAACCGGCGCCGACGCCCGGCCAGCTGATGCGTTCACGCTTCACCGCCTACGTGAATCATAACGTCGATTATCTGATCGCCACCTGGCACCCCGACTGCGGCGCCGAAGCCTGGCGCAATGCGATCGTCGACAGCTTTAAAAATACCGAATGGCTGGGCCTGACGATCGTGGAAGAGAAAGCCGGCCATGAGCCGGACGAAGGCTTCGTCGAATTCATCGCCCTTTTTACCGATGGCGAAAGCGGCGAACCGCAGGCGATGCATGAGCGCTCGCGCTTCCTTCGTCGCGATCAACGTTGGTATTATATCGACGGCACCAAACCCCAGCCCGGCAGAAATGCGATTTGTCCCTGTGGCTCAGGGAAAAAATACAAGAAGTGCTGCGGGCGCTAGCCGGCCGGCGCTTCACGTTTACGCCTGCGCAGACAGGCCGTTCAGTATCAGACAGGATCCTCAACCCCATGCCACACCAAAATGTACAACGGAAAGTGTTACGCACCATCTGCCCGGACGCCAAAGGGCTGATCGCCAAGATCACCAACATCTGTTACAAGCACGAACTCAATATCGTTCAGAATAATGAGTTCGTCGATCACCGCACCGGGCGTTTCTTCATGCGTACCGAGCTGGAAGGCATTTTCAACGACAACACGCTGCTGGCCGATCTGGACAGCGCGCTGCCGGAAGGTTCGCTGCGCGAGCTGCACAGCACCGGGCGCCGTCGCATCGTGGTGCTGGTCACCAAAGAGGCTCACTGCCTGGGCGATCTGTTGATGAAAAGCGCCTATGGCGGCCTCGACGTTGAAATCGCCGCCGTGATCGGCAACCACGACACGCTGCAATCGCTCGTGGAACGTTTCGATATTCCTTTCCATCTGGTGAGCCACGAAGGCTTGACGCGTGAACAACACGACCGCGAAATGACGGCCCAGATCGATCAATATCAGCCGGATTACGTGGTGCTGGCCAAATATATGCGCGTGCTGACCCCGGCCTTCGTGCAGCATTATCCGAATCAGGTGATCAACATTCACCATTCGTTCCTGCCGGCGTTTATCGGCGCGCGTCCTTACCACCAGGCCTATGAGCGCGGGGTAAAAATCATCGGCGCCACCGCCCACTACGTTAACGACAATCTCGACGAAGGCCCGATCATCATGCAGGACGTGATCCACGTCGATCACACCTATTCCGCCGAGGATATGATGCGCGCCGGGCGCGACGTAGAGAAAAATGTGCTCAGCCGCGCGCTGTATCAGGTGCTGGCACAGCGCGTCTTCGTCTACGGCAACCGCACCGTTATTCTGTAATCGTTCAATAAATCGGTGCATTTCGTTCAGGGATGCACCGTCAAGAATAAAAAAACGGCAAACGATTCATTTTCTGCATTTCAATGCTTTACACATCCGCTTCATTTGATATGATGCGCCCCGCTTACCGAGACAGCGCTCTCGCAAGCAAGGCCAGTTAAATAGCCATGTAATATGGTGGGGTTCCCGAGCGGCCAAAGGGAGCAGACTGTAAATCTGCCGTCACTGACTTCGAAGGTTCGAATCCTTCCCCCACCACCATCTTTTCTCCGCCAGGAGCGAAGAAGCAGTAAAGAAGCCGGCCAGGTTTCTTCCGGATAAAACCGGAGCAACAATTAGTAAATCCATGAATATCATGGTGGGGTTCCCGAGCGGCCAAAGGGAGCAGACTGTAAATCTGCCGTCACAGACTTCGAAGGTTCGAATCCTTCCCCCACCACCATCTCTTGCAAAAACTCCCTAAACCGACTTAAAGCACACCGCATCCATAATGCTCCGCACCGGGGAAGGATGAGAAGCTTCGACCAAGGTTCGAGTCTCACGCAGTGAGACAACGCGCTTTAGCGCGGCCCGCAGGGTGAGTCGCACAGCGACGAATCATCCTTCCCCCACCACCATCTCTTGCAGAACATTCCCAAATCGACTTAAAGCACATCGCCCCCAATGCTCTCGTATCAATAAAACTCAATTACCCCCCCTTATTCCCCGCGTTCACCTCGATGTTTTATTTCCTCACTCCCAGCCGTAACTTGAACTCCGGCCGACAATTCGCTATACCACTGGCTTCTTTAGTGCAGTAAGGAACAGGTGGATGCGAAACAATATTTGCGTTTTTTGTGGCGCCAGTGAAGGCGTCAATCCCGCTTATGCCGAGCAGGCTCGTCAACTGGGGCAGCTGCTGGCCGCACAGGGGCGCCGTTTAATCTACGGCGGCGGCAAGAAAGGATTGATGGGGATCGTGGCAGATGCCGTGTTGGCGGCGGGCGGTGAAGCTGTCGGCATTATCCCCGAGCGCCTGGTTGAAGCGGAAACCGCGCATCGCGGCCTGACCGAACTGGAAGTGGTGCCTGATATGCATACGCGCAAAGCCCGTATGGCCGCGCTGGCGGACGGTTTTATCGCCCTGCCCGGCGGCATCGGCACGTTGGAAGAGTTGTTTGAAATCTGGACCTGGGGACAAATCGGCTATCACAACAAGCCGGTCGGCCTGCTGAACGTTAACGGCTTCTACCGCCCGCTGAGCCAATTCCTCGAACACGTCGCCGATCAGGGCTTTATGCGCCACGACTATCTCGGCACCCTGCACATCAGTGAATCGGCGCAAACGCTGCTGCAACAGTTTGACGATTATCAACCCAAAAATTACGACCGCTGGGCGAAATAAACCCGCTGCGCAGCCAGCGGCCCTACCGCTGTCTGCGTTACATTTCCCGCCAAACTCTGCTATTATCACAGCACATTTTTCTCGTGAAAACGGCACCGCTCATGAAGTTTGTCTCTTTTAATATCAATGGACTGCGCGCGCGTCCGCATCAGCTGGCGGCAATTATCGAACAGCACCAGCCCGACGTGATCGGCCTGCAAGAAACGAAAGTTCACGACGACATGTTCCCGCTGGAAGAAGTCAGCCAGCACGGCTATCACGTGTTCTATCACGGGCAAAAAGGCCATTACGGCGTAGCGCTGCTGACCAAAGCGGAGCCTCTGGCCGTGCGCCGCGGTTTCCCGACCGATGAAGAAGATGCGCAGCGTCGCATCATCATGGCCGATCTGGCGACGCCGCAGGGCACGCTGACGGTGATCAACGGCTACTTCCCGCAAGGTGAAAGCCGTGACCACCCGATCAAATTCCCGGCTAAAACACGCTTTTATCAGGATTTGCAAAACTACCTGGAGCAGCAGCTGTCGGCGGAATCCCCGGTGTTGATCATGGGTGACATGAACATCAGCCCGAGCGATTATGACATTGGCATCGGCGAAGACAGCCGTAAACGCTGGCTGCGCACCGGCAAGTGTTCCTTCCTGCCGGAAGAGCGCGAATGGATGGACCGCCTGCTGAACTGGGGCCTGGTAGACACCTATCGCCACGCCAATCCGGGGCGCAACGACGAATTCTCGTGGTTCGACTACCGTTCCAAAGGGTTCGACGACAACCGCGGCCTGCGTATCGATCTGCTGCTGGCCAGTACCCCGCTGGCTTCGCGCTGCATCGCCACCGGCATCGATTATCAAACCCGCGGTATGGAAAAACCTTCCGACCATGCGCCGGTCTGGGCGGAGTTTACGCTGTAACCCCATCACCCCGGCGCTCGCCGGGGTTTTACTCTGTGAAGCCAATGAAAATTATCGACGTGGTAGCCGCTATTCTGGAACAGAACGGCCACATTTTACTGGCCCAGCGCGGCACAGGCAGCGATCAGGCCGGTCTGTGGGAGTTTCCCGGCGGCAAGGTTGAAACGGGCGAAAGCCAGCCAGAAGCGCTGGCGCGCGAGCTGGATGAAGAATTGGGAATTTGCGCCCGTATCGGCGACTATGTGGGCAGCAATCAGTGGCAGCAAGGCGAACGCATCATCCGCCTGCACGCCTGGCAAGTCACGGCGTTCTCCGGTGAACTGCAACAACGCTGCCACTCGGCGTTGGTCTGGGTTACGCCGCAGCAGGCGCAGGAATACGCCCTGGCGCCCGCCGACGTTCCACTGCTGGCGGACTATATCGCCGCGCAAAGCGGTGCACGCTGAGCGCGGCGACAGGTTACATCGTCACTTCTTCAATCGCACCCAAATCAAGGGGTTGGTGCCGATGGTGTTAGGCTCACGCACGCACTGCAGCACTTCCCCTTCCACTTTAAGCACCGCGCCCTCGGAATAGTTTTGATTCTGGTAGACGCAACAGCGGTTGCAGGGCTGTGCCGGCGGTGGGTTGACGCCGCTTTTGGCCGTGCCCCAAATCTCCGGCGAAACCGGTAACACCACGTCCACATCGCCGCGATTGGCGACTGCCAGGCCGGAAAACATCAGGGCAGCGGCAGCCAATCCCCCACTGAGTCCACGCTTCATTCACTCTTCTCCTGCGCCTTGCCGGCGCTTTTCCTGCGTTTTTTGCCTCCGCTGGAGGGCGGCGGCGGCAATCCACGAAACGCCATGCTCGCCCGGCTCTGCTTAGCCTGATAAATCAGCTCTTGCAGCGTGCCGACCAACGGCTGCATAAAGTCCTGATAGCGGCAGGATTTCTCGCTGATTTGCGTCAGCGTGGCTTCCCAGTTGGCCGTCATATCAGGGCGCGCAGCAAGATCCGGCAGCGAGTGAATCAACGCGCGCCCGGTTTCGCTGGAGTGAATATAGCGTCCCTTCTTGTACAGAAACGCCCGCTTGAACAGCAATTCGATGATCCCCGCTCGCGTCGCTTCCGTTCCTAAACCATCGGTCGCCCGCAGGATTTTCTTTAACGCTTTATCTTGTACGAATCGCGCGATGCCGGTCATAGCCGACAGCAGGCTGGCGTCGGTAAACGGCCGCGGCGGCTGCGTCTGGCGCTCCACCACTTCACCGCGTTCGCACAGCAGCTCATCGCCTTTGTCCACCACCGGCAGCGGTGCACCTTCGTTTTCCTCATCGCGCTCCTTGCTGCCCAACAGCGTGCGCCAGCCGGCTTCCGCCAGGAAACGCGCCTTGGCGATAAATTTGCCGCCGGCGATATCCAGCTCGATCACGCATTTGCGGAACACCGCATCCGGACAAAACTGCATCAGGTACTGGCGCGCCACCAGCCCATACACGTTCCGTTCATCCTGCGTCAAATTGACCTTGCCGGCGCGGGCGGTGGGAATGATGGCATGGTGCGCATCGACCTTTTTATCGTCCCAGCAGCGGTTGCGGCGATCGCTGTCGATCACCGGCTGCGGATACAGCTCGGGTTGGTGCACGCTGATGGCGTTCAGCACCGCGTGGCGGCCGGCAAAATGCTCTTCCGGCAGATAGCGGCAGTCGGAACGCGGATAGGTGATCAATTTGTGGGTTTCGTACAGCCGCTGGCAAACGTCCAGCACCTGTTGCGCGCTGAGGTTGTAGCGCCGGGCCGCCTCGATTTGCAGCGTGGAAAGCGAGAACGGCAGCGGTGCGGTATCTGATTCCCGTTTATCATTATAGGCCGTGACCAGGGCCGGCTGGCCCTCGATGCGCTTGACCACGTGTTCCGCCAACGGCCGGTGCAGCAAACGCCCTTCTTCATCCTGATAAGGTTCACAGGAGTCGCTGGGTTGCCACAGCGCCACAAAGCGTTCTTCTTTCGGCGTGACGATGTGCGCCTTAACCTCAAAGAAGTCTTTTGGCACGAAGTTTTCGATCTCTTCGTCGCGACGCACCACCAATCCGAGCACCGGCGTCTGCACCCTGCCCACCGACAGCACGCCGTCGTAACCGGCGTTGCGGCCCAACAGCGTATAGGCGCGGGTCATATTGATGCCGTACAGCCAGTCGGCGCGCGAACGCGCCAGCGCGGACACGCACAGCGGGATAAAGTCTCGGTTGTCGCGCAGGCGCTCGACCGCACGCTCCACCGCCTGCGGGTTGAGATCGTTGATCAGACAGCGGCGCACGTTCTGGCGCTTCTCCGCCGTCAAATCCAGGTAGTCCAGCACCTCATCCACCAGCAGTTGCCCTTCGCGATCCGGGTCACCGGCGTGAACCACTTCATCGGCTTCGAGCAGCAGCTTTTTAATCGCGTTGAGCTGTTTGCTGACCGAAGGCCGCGGCTGCAAGCGCCATTTTTCGGGGATGATCGGCAGATCCGCCAACGACCAGCGCGCATAGCGGCTGTCATAGGCGTCAGGCTGAGCCTGCTCCAGCAGGTGGCCGACGCACCAGGTCACCACGTCGTTGTTGCCACAGGCGATATAGCCGTCGCCGCGGCGATGCGGCTTGGGCAAGACGTCGGCAATGGCGCGCGCCAAACTCGGTTTCTCGGCTATGAACAGTCGCATTAATCACCGTTTTTCTGGCTGAACGTCATCAAGAATTCTCTTACTTCTGCATAGTTCCCACGGAAGACGATCCGCTGGGCTTTCTTTTCCAACTGATAGCAATACATCGGATCGTAGTACTGCTGCAACAGAGGCGCCAACCATTCGCGGTGCGCGTCGCCCTGGCCGCTGAGGCGCTGAGCCCGCAGCGCCGCCTCCAACCGCTGCGTCAGCTGCTGGAAGCGCTCCAGGCCCAAACGGCGGCGGATGGCGAACAGGCCGTGATGCAAATAGTCGTCGTACTGCCGCCAACCTTCTTCCACGCCATAGGCCTGTTCGAACTGTTCGCGCATACCGTCGATATATTCCGCCTGCAGGCGCGCCAGGCGAATGTCGAACGGATCGTCGATCACCGCCACCGGTGCCTGCTGCATGCCGTTGAACAACGGCAACGGCAGATTGTTGCTGCCGATGATCCGCCCTTCGTCTTCCAGCACCCAACGGCGGCTGCCACCATGCTGTTTTTTCAGCAATAACACAGCCAGACGATTCTCAAAATCTATCTGCGAGCTCTGTCCCGCCAGCGTTCGGCCAAAAGATGAACCGCGATGGCGCGCCGCGCCTTCCAGATCGACGCCGTCGGCCAGTTCGTTGACCAGCAGCGTCTTGCCGCTGCCGGTATTGCCGCCCACCAGGGCCATCGGCAATGCCGCGCTTTGCGTCAGTACACCGAGCAGATAATTGCGCAGTGCCTTATAACCGCCAGTGATACGCGGATAATCCACACCGGCCTCATGCAGCCATTGCTGCACCAGCTGCGAGCGCAGCCCGCCGCGGAAGCAGTAAATATAGCCTGCGGGCCGCTCTGCGCAGGCCGCCAGCCAGGCGGCGGTGCGCTGTTCGCGCAGTTTGCCGTTCACCAGACTGTGGCCAAGCGCGATCGCCGCTTGTTGACCATGCTGTTTATAGCAGGTACCGACCGCCTGCCGCTCGCTGTCGATCATCAGCGGCAAATTCACCGCCTGTGCAAAGGCGCCCTGCTGAAACTCAATCGGCGCGCGCACGTCAATCAGCGGCACGTCCTGCAAAAAAATGCGTTGATAATCGGCGCAGTCCGGTCTTCCTGGCATGTTGGACACTACACGACCTCGATTAGCGGCTTACCGGCTGATGCCACATGCAGCTCACCGATGGCCTCAAGCGTGATACCGTGCTGCTTGGCAATCGCCAGCACCTGCGCCTCCGACTCAGGCAATACCGCCAACAGCAAGCCGCCGGAGGTTTGCGGATCGCACAGCAGCTGGCGCTGCAAATCGCTCATCTCGCCCACCAGATGGCCATAGCTATCGAAGTTGCGCCCGGTGCCGCCCGGCACACAGCCTTCGGCAATATACGCCTCGACGTCCGGCAGCTTCGGCACCCGATCGAACCAGACCGTCGCCTGCAGACCGGAGCCCTGGCACACCTCGCTCAGGTGACCCAGCAGGCCAAAGCCGGTGATATCGGTCATCGCCGTGACGCCCGCCACCTCGGCAAAGTCGGCGCCCGGCTTGTTCAGGCGGCACATCACTTCCGTCGCCAGGCCCTGATGCTCAGGGCGCAGCTTGCTTTGCTTCTCGGCGGTCGTCAGCACGCCGATGCCCAGCGGTTTGGTCAGATAGAGTTTCGCACCGGCCTGTGCGGCGCTGTTTTTCTTCACCCGCTCGGTATTGACCACGCCGGTCACCGCCAGGCCGAAAATTGGTTCCGGCGCATCGATGGAATGGCCACCGGCCAGCGCGATGCCCGCCTGCTGGCAGGCGAAACGCCCGCCGTCGATCACCTGCTGCGCCACCTCCGGTGGCAGTTTGGCGATCGGCCAGCCAAGAATGGCGATCGCCATGATCGGTTTGCCGCCCATGGCGTACACGTCGCTGATGGCGTTTGCGGCCGCAATGCGGCCGAAATCGAACGGATCGTCGACGATCGGCATGAAGAAATCGGTGGTGCTGATGATGCCGACGCCGTTGCCGATGTCGTACACCGCCGCGTCGTCGCGGGTTTCATTGCCGACCAGCAGGCGCGGATCGACAAACTTTTCCCGCTCGCTGTGCAAGATGGTTTCGAGAACTTTCGGTGAGATTTTGCAGCCGCAGCCAGCGCCATGGCTGTACTGGGTTAAACGGATCGCTGGCGATGTCATAGTCCACTCCCTTCGGTAACGGCACTCAAGATATCATAGGGTAGCGCTTGCCGAGGGGATTGATAAGAGCGGGCCGCCGATATGCGAACGGCCTGCTCAGAAACCATGCAATTTTGCGGGGTTTGGCGCATTTTCGCCGCGCCCCGCGGGAGAAAACTCAGAAATAGCTGACGAAAGGCGCGCTGTCCGGCGGCGTCACCTTGGTGGCGGCCTTCAGCTGTGGCGTGCCCAGATAGAGGAAACCGACGATCTCATCCTGCTCGCGGCAGCCGAAGGCTTCGCGCACCAGCGCATGCTCGGTCCAGGCGCCGGTGCGCCAGATGCCGTTAAAGCCCTGCGCCAGCGCCGCCATCTGCATCGCCTGCACCGCGCAACCGGCGGAAACCACCTGCTCCCAACGCGGCACCTTGGTCTCTTCAGTACAGTGGGCGATGACGGTGATGATCAGCGGTGCGCGGAACGGCGCCTTGGTGGCCTTTTCGATCGCCGCTTCGTCCAGTTGATCCTGCTTCGCCGCCGCCTGCAGCAGCTGGCTGAAGCGCTCCAGGCCCTGATTTTCGATCATCACGAAACGCCACGGCTGCAGCGCGCCGTGATCGGGCGCACGCAGGCCCGCGTTGATGATATTTTGACGCACTTCCCCCGCCGGCGCCGGTTCCGCCAGGCGCGAAGCCGAGCGGCGATTCAATAAAAGATCCAGAGCATCCATCGTAAACTCCTGATAACAATTTTCATTCCGGCCACGTTAACATAGCTAAACGACGAGTTACAGCCTCGGCGATAGCGTCTGCGTGCCACGATTTAAAGCTGACATTTACCCGGCCGCTCATTAGGATAGCGGAACATTCTCGACTCTTGTTGGAGAGCACATGCGCACATTGTGGCAAATTATTGCCGGCATTTTCCGGTGGACATGGCGTCTGCTGAATTTTATCAGGGAACTGATCCTTAACCTGTTCCTGGTCTTGCTGATCCTGGTTGGGGTCGGCATCTATCTGTCCTTCCAAAGTTCCTCCACCTCGACGGCCCCGGCGCGCGGCGCGCTGCTGGTTGACTTAAGCGGCGTGGTGGTCGATCAGCCTTCGGTAAACAACCGGGTGCGGCAATGGGGCCGCGAACTGTTGGGTGCCTCCAGCAGCCGCCTGCAGGAAAACTCGCTGTTCGACGTGGTGGACAGCATCCGCAAGGCCAAAGACGACAAAAACATTACCGGCATGGTGTTGCAGCTGAATGACTTCGCCGGCGCCGATCAACCGTCGCTGCGTTATATCGGTAAGGCACTGCGCGAGTTCCGCGACAGCGGCAAGCCGATCTTCGCCATCGGCGACAGCTACAACCAGACGCAATATTTCCTGGCCAGCTACGCCAACAAAATCTACCTGTCGCCGCAGGGCGCGGTCGATCTGCACGGTTTTGCCACCAACAACCTGTATTACAAGTCGTTGCTGGACATGCTTAAAGTCACCACCAATATCTTCCGCGTCGGCACCTATAAATCGGCGGTCGAGCCGCTGATCCGCGACGATATGTCCCCGGCGGCGCGCGAAGCGGACAGCCGCTGGATTGGCGGCTTGTGGCAAAACTATCTGGAAACCGTGGCGGCCAACCGCCAGCTGACGCCGCAGCAGCTGTTCCCGGGCGCCGCCGGCGTGCTGAGCGGCCTGCAGGCGGCCGGTGGCGACACCGCCCGCTATGCGCTGGACAATAAGCTGGTGGACGAGCTGGCCTCGCGCACCGCGATCGAAAATCAGCTGGTCAAGGCCTTCGGCTGGGACAAGCAGGCGAACGATTTCAACGCCACCAGCATCTACGACTACCAGCCAAAGCCGGACGCCAACCAGGGCGGCAAGATCGCCGTGGTGTTCGCCAACGGCGCCATCATGGACGGCCCGCAGACGCCAGGTAACGTCGGGGGGGATACCACCGCCGCCGAGCTGCGCCAGGCGCGCCTGGATCCGGCCATCAAGGCCGTCGTGTTCCGCGTCAACAGCCCGGGCGGCAGCGTCAGCGCATCCGAAGTGATCCGCTCCGAACTGGCCGCCGTGCGCGCCGCCGGCAAGCCGGTGGTGGTTTCGATGGGCGGCATGGCCGCGTCGGGCGGCTACTGGGTTTCGACGCCGGCCGACTACATCATCGCCAGCCCGAGCACCCTGACCGGCTCCATCGGCATTTTCGGCATCATCAACACCTACGAGAAAACCCTGGATACGCTGGGCGTGCACACCGACGGCGTGGCGACCTCGCCGCTGGCCGACATTGCGGTCACCAAGGCATTGCCGCAAGAGTTCTCGCAGATGATGCAGCTGAACATCGAAAACGGGTATAAGAACTTCCTCGATTTGGTCGCCAAATCGCGCAAGATGACCCCGCAGCAGGTTGACCAAATCGCGCAAGGCCACGTCTGGCTCGGCAGCGACGCCAAGGCCAACGGCCTGGTCGATCAGCTGGGCGATTTCGACGACGCGGTGAAGAAAGCCGCCGAGCTGGCGAAGCTGCAGCAGTGGCAGCTCGACTGGTTCGTCGATACCCCAAGCCTCAGCGATATGGTGCTCAGCCAGTTCGGCGTTTCCATTCACGCCATGCTGCCGGCGGCGATTCAGGCCATGCTGCCCGCCCCGCTGGCCTCGGTCGCCAACGCGGTGAAAGAACAGCCGGGCTTGTTCAATAACCTGAACGATCCGCAAAACCGTTATGCGATCTGCCTGACCTGCGGAGAAGTCCGCTAACAAATAATTCTGCAGCCCGGCCATCGCCGGGCTTTTTTTCTGCCGCCATGCCCCTATAATTCAGCCCATCTTATCTTTGTTAAAATCATGACCATGCAAAAGAAATCCATTTACGTCGCCTACACCGGCGGCACCATCGGCATGCAGCGTTCCGATCACGGCTATATCCCGGTTTCCGGCCACCTGCAGCGCCAGCTGGCGCTAATGCCCGAATTCCATCGCCCGGAAATGCCGGATTTCACCATTCATGAATATGCGCCATTGATCGACTCTTCGGACATGACGCCGGAAGATTGGCAGCACATCGCCGACGACATCAAACAGAACTACGATCGCTACGACGGCTTCGTGATCCTGCACGGTACCGACACCATGGCGTTCACCGCATCGGCGCTCTCCTTCATGCTGGAAAACCTGGCTAAACCGGTGATCGTCACCGGTTCGCAGATTCCGCTGGCGGAGCTGCGCTCCGATGGCCAGACCAACCTGCTCAACGCGCTGTATCTGGCGGCTAACCATCCGGTGAACGAAGTCAGCCTGTTCTTCAACAACAAGCTGTTCCGCGGCAACCGCACCACCAAAGCGCACGCCGACGGCTTTGACGCCTTCGCCTCCCCGAATCTGCCGCCGCTGCTGGAAGCCGGCATTCACATTCGTCGCCAGCACGGCATCGACAGCCCGGCTTGCAACGGCGCGCTGCGGGTGCACGACATCACGCCGCAGCCGATCGGCGTGGTCACCATCTATCCGGGCATTTCCGGCGCGGTGGTGCGCAACTTCCTGCTGCAGCCGGTCAAGGCGCTGATCCTGCGCTCCTACGGCGTCGGTAACGCGCCGCAAAAGGCCGAGCTGATCGACGAGTTGCGTGCGGCCTCCGAACGCGGCATCGTGGTGGTCAACCTGACGCAGTGCATCTCCGGGCGCGTCAATATGGAAGGCTACGCCACCGGTAACGCGCTGGCGCACGCCGGGGTGATCAGCGGTTTCGACATGACGGTGGAAGCCGCCTTGACCAAGCTGCACTACCTGCTGAGCCAGCCGCTGACGCCGGAACAAATCCGCGCCCTGATGCAGCAAGACCTGCGCGGCGAACTGAGCATCAACGGTTAACCTACTGATCTTTGGAGCGGCGATGAAAACGGCCCTGTTGTTGATCGATCTGCAAAACGATTTCTGCCCCGGCGGCGCGCTGGCGGTCACGGCGGGCGATACCGTCATCCCGGTTGCCAATCAGGCGATCGCCGCCTGTTTGGCGCGTGGCGAGCCGGTCGTGGCCAGCCAGGACTGGCACCCCGCCAATCACCGCAGCTTTGCGGTGAATTCCCATGCACAGGTCGGCACCCTTGGCGAGCTGGAGGGCCTGCCGCAGGTGTGGTGGCCGGTGCACTGCGTGCAAGGGAGCCACGGTGCCGATTTTCACCCCCGGTTGCAGCGGCAACATATCAATGCCGTTTTTCGCAAAGGGCAGGAGACGGACATCGACAGCTACAGCGCCTTCTTCGATAACGGCCACCGTGCACAGACCGAACTGCACGGCTGGTTGCAATCGCAGGGCGTCCAGCGGCTGGCAATCATGGGCCTGGCGACCGACTACTGCGTCAAGTTCAGCGTGCTGGATGCGCTGGCTGCCGGCTATCCAACGCAGGTGATCGTCGACGGCTGCCGCGGCGTGAATCTGCAGCCGGACGACAGCGAGCGGGCGCTGCAGGACATGGCGCGCGCCGGTGCACAATTGGTTACCCTGTCACAATTCCTCGCCAACTAAATCCTCCGGGGCGCCACCGGCGCCCTCTCTGAGCGGCGGCGAAAATATCGACGCCGCTCACAATACCGCCCTTCTTCTTCCCCCAACGGCTTGTGACCGGCAGGCGCTTTTGCTGTTATGGCTGCGACGCTTTTGGCGTCAATCGGTTATACGCATCCGGGGCCCGCTGAGCCCGGCTTTATTGTGACCGCCTCTGGCGGTACGGTCGGCCTTGCCGACCCAAGGAGAAAGACATGAAAATAACCCGAAAACTGCTGCCTTTACTGGCGGCGGTGCAGTTGGCTATGGCCGGCGCAGGCACGGCTCAGGCCGCTTATCTCTCCGTCGGCTACTTCAACGGCGGCGGCGACGTCACCGCCGGCCCCGGTGGCGACATCGACAAGCTGGACGTCACGCAAATCACCCACCTCAACTATTCGTTCGGCCTGATCTACAACGGCGAGAAAGACGAAGCCAATGCGGCGCTGAAAGACCCCGCTCGCCGCCACCAGATCTACCTGTCGCCGAAGGTAACGGCCGATCTGCAACGGCTGCCGGTGCTGCGCAAACAGAACCCCGAGCTGAAAGTGCTGCTGTCGGTCGGCGGCTGGGGCGCACGGGGCTTCTCCGCCGCTGCGGCGACTGCGGAAAACCGGGCGATATTCATCCGCTCCGCGCTGCAGGTGATCGCACAGTATCAGCTGGATGGTATCGATCTGGACTGGGAATATCCGGTGAACGGCGCCTGGGGGCTGGTGGAAAGCCAACCGGCAGACCGCGACAACTTCACCCTGCTGCTGAAAGAGCTTCACCAGGCGCTGGGTAAAGGCAAGCTGTTAACCATCGCCGTCGGGGCCAACGTCAAAAGCCCGCAGGAATGGGTCGATGTGAAAAGCATTGCCCCTTACCTCGACTACATCAATCTGATGACCTACGACATGGCTTACGGCACGCAGTATTTCAATGCCAACCTGTACGATTCAAAGCGTTGGCCAACCGTGGCGGCCGCCGACCGTTACAGCGCCGATTTCGTGGTAAAGAATTATCTGGCTGCCGGACTGAAACCGGCACAGATGAACCTGGGCATCGGTTTCTACGGCCGGGTACCGAAGCGGGCGACCGAGGCGGGCATCGACTGGGACAAGCCGGACGCCGCCAAACATCCGGTGACGCAGCCATACTTCAGCACGCGCGAAACCGCCCTGTTCAACGCGCTGGGGCTGGATCTCGGCAAAGACACCTACTTTAAATACCACGATATCGTCAGCAAATTGCTCAACGATCCGCAGCATCGTTTTCACGAGCACTGGGATGACGACGCCAAGGTACCTTACCTGACGCTGCAATCCGCCGCAGGCAAACCGCTGTTCGCCATCTCCTACGAGAACCCGCGTTCGGTGGCCATCAAGGCCGAGTACATCAAAAGCCAGGGATTGGGAGGGGCGATGTTCTGGGAGTACGGCGCGGACGATAACAACCGGCTGGCACAGCAGCTGGCGGAATCGCTGGGTATCAAGGGCGAAAAACGGTGAACCGACGGGGCGATGGCGTCATCGCCCCGCTTTAGGGCAACCTTACTGCGGTTTGAGTTTGGCCAGCGGCTCGGCAACGAACTGCTGTTTCAGCTCTTGCTTGCTCTTCATCACGATCTGCCCGTCGGTGCCGATGCTCATGTGCTGCGGATCGACGTTGTTCATCGACTGCCACAGCATCACCGCCTGCAGGCTGTTTTCTTTTTGCTCCGGCGTCAGCGCCACGCCATCCGGCCATTTGCCCAGCTCAACCGCCTGTACCAGGCGCTGGTATATCTCGGGCGTCATCGCCGCAATCAGATCTTTCACGTCCATCAGAGCCCTTCTCGCTTAACAGATGAATAATTAGCTGAATCGATTTTGTTGGTTAAATTACCACTTAGCCGGCCGTTTGGTCGCCATTTTCGCCATCGGTGAAACTCAGCGAGGCGGAGTTGACGCAATAGCGGTCGCCGGTCGGCTGCGGGCCATCGGGGAAAACGTGCCCCAGGTGCGCGTCGCAATGACCGCAGCGGATTTCAACACGGTGCATATTATGTGAATTATCATCAAGATAACGGATTGCATCGGCGGAAACCGGCTCATAAAAGCTCGGCCAGCCGCAGCCGGAATCGTATTTGGTTTCGGAATAGAACAGCGGCTGGTTACAGCACAGGCAATGGTACACGCCCTCGCGCTTGTTGTGCAGCAATTTGCCGCTGAACGGCGCTTCGGTGCCGCGCTGTTGCGTCACATAACGTTGGATTTCATTCAGTTCCGTGACCGGATGACCGGGGGTTGTCTCTTTAGCCATTTGTGCTTATCTCTGAATGTGGATAATGTCAACGAAAACAATGATTAATAATAACAAAAAATTAACACCGCTGCAGGGGTTTTTGGCCTAAACTGTAGCCCATAAAGGCCACGTCACGATGATATGTGATAGCGATCACACATCTTGCGTATGCTGACTTTATACTTGGCGGCTTGTCCCCATATAACGGATGAGGCCGAGCGCAAATGGACTGTGCAATAAGCGTGCAAAACCACCCTTCCGGTTTGACTTGCCGCAAGAATTGACACGATTCCGCTTGACGCTGGGTAAGGTTTTTGTAATTTTACAACCAACCTTTTATTCACTAACAAATAGCTGGTGGAATATATGACTATCAAAGTAGGTATCAACGGTTTTGGCCGTATCGGTCGCATTGTTTTCCGTGCTGCTCAAGAGCGTTCTGACATCGAGATCGTTGCAATCAACGACCTGTTGGACGCAGAGTACATGGCTTACATGCTGAAGTATGACTCTACTCACGGCCGTTTCAACGGTACGGTAGAAGTTAAAGACGGCCACCTGGTTGTTAACGGCAAAACCATCCGTGTTACCGCAGAGAAAGACCCGGCTAACCTGAAGTGGAACGAAGTGGGTGTTGACGTGGTTGCTGAAGCGACCGGTATCTTCCTGACCGACGAAACCGCACGTAAACACATCACCGCTGGCGCTAAAAAAGTCGTTCTGACTGGCCCATCCAAAGATGCGACCCCAATGTTCGTGCGTGGCGCCAACTTTGACAAATATGCCGGCCAGGACATCGTGTCCAACGCCTCTTGCACCACCAACTGCCTGGCGCCACTGGCTAAAGTCATCAACGACAACTTCGGTATCGTTGAAGGCCTGATGACCACCGTTCACGCGACCACCGCCACTCAGAAAACCGTTGATGGCCCGTCCCACAAAGACTGGCGCGGCGGCCGCGGCGCATCCCAGAACATCATCCCTTCTTCTACCGGCGCAGCGAAAGCGGTTGGCGTTGTTCTGCCAGAACTGAAAGGCAAACTGACCGGTATGGCGTTCCGCGTACCGACGCCTAACGTATCCGTTGTTGACCTGACCGTGCGTCTGGAAAAAGCGGCTACCTACGAAGAAATCAAGAAAGCCATCAAAGATGCCGCTGAAGGTTCTATGAAAGGCGTTCTGGGCTACGTTGAAGACGACGTGGTTTCCACCGATTTCAACGGCGAAGTGCTGACTTCCGTGTTCGATGCCAAAGCCGGTATCGCACTGAACGACAACTTCGTGAAACTGGTTTCCTGGTACGACAACGAAACCGGTTATTCCAACAAGGTTCTGGACCTGATCGCTCACATCTCCAAGTAATGGCATGATGTTAAGCTGATAATGAGGGCGACATTTTTGTCGCCCTTTTTTATTTGTCTCTCCGGCAAACATTAAGGTAATGAAATGAACGAGAAAATTTTCACCCTGCCCGTTTCCGAACAGATTTCGCCTTACATCAGCCAGCGTCAACTCGATGAGCTGGGCGTGGTTGTGGTGTCGCACCCGAAAGTGCGCGCGGCCGTCGCGCTGCAAGGCGCCCATTTGCTGGCCTGGCAGCCCAGCGGTGAGCAGCCGGTGATTTGGCTCAGCAGCAATACCCCCTTCGCCAAAGGCAAGGCCATCCGCGGCGGCGTGCCGATCTGCTGGCCGTGGTTCGGCCCGGTAGCCCAACCCTCCCACGGTTTTGCCCGTAATCAGCCCTGGAGCCTGACGGCGCACGATGAAGATGACAACGGCGTCATCCTGACCTTTACCCTGAAAGACAATGAGCAGACCCGCAAACTGTGGCCGCACGCCTTCACGCTGATTGCCCGCTTCAAGCTGGGTGTGGAGTGCGAGATCGAGTTGGAATCGCACGGCGATTATCAGGCTACGGCGGCGCTGCACAGCTACTTCCAGGTCGGCGACATCGATCGGGTCAGCGTGGCGGGCCTGGGCGAGCCTTATATCGACAAGGTGGCGGGCGGCGCTGAGGCGCGCCAGGCGGGCGAAGTGACCTTCGTCGGCCAAACCGACCGCGTCTACACCCGCCCGGAGGCCTTCAGCCAGATCCGCGATCCGGCGCTCGCGCGCACCATCGAGGTTCACCACCATCATATGAGTGACGTTATCGCCTGGAACCCGGGCGTAGAGCTCTCCTGCAGCATGGGGGATATGCCGAACGACGGTTACAAGACCATGGTCTGCGTAGAGACCGGGCGCGTCAGTAAACCGCTGGTCGCCGCCGGCGAACAACCGGCCCGTTTGGGTGTGACCTTCCGCAGCCGTAAGAAAGCCTGAAAAGCCGTGCGCGGCAGCGCACCACAGATGTGCAAAAGGGGCGCCAGCGCCCCTTTTTGATGCACGCCATGCACGATGATCGTGCAATGCGTGATTAGAAGGTGTAGCTCACACCCGTCATCAGCAAACCGGTGTAGGATTTATCCACCATCGGACTGTCTTTCACTTCATCAGACAACTTCACATAGCGGCCGACGAAGAAGGCATTCCAGCTTTTGTTGATCTGGTAATTGGCGCTCAGCTCGAGATACGGCGCCCAGCTATCGCCTGGGGTGTAGCTGTCAAGGCCGCTGCGGCGCGATTCATTGGCGCTGACGCCATAGTAATATTTGTTCTGGTTCTTGCTGTTCCACATCACGCCCACGCCTGGGACCAGCGTCAGCGCGTCCAGATCAAACTTGTACAGGTAAGCCACATCGCCCACCAGACCGTTGCTGTTGTTCAGCGTGTCGCCGGTGAAGGTGGTGCGGAGGGTGCCCCACTCGGCGTTGTGCGAGTAGGCCAGGCCGGCCATCAGCGTGCCGCGGCGCTTGTCGAGACGCTTCATGCGATCGTCGTCGCTGTCGCCCGGACGGTAGCCCCATGGCGTGTAGTAACCCATGATGCTCAGCTGGTTTTCTTGATCCTTCCACAGGTAGTAACCGGCGGTCAGAGTACGGAAGTAGAAGTCGTCACCTTCATAGTCGATAACGGGCACCGGATAAACGCGGTCCTGATAACCACGATACGCGTCCGGGCTAACCAGCGCGGCAGCGCCGAGTGACCAGGTTCCCGCCTGAGCACTTTGCGCACAAACCATTGCGGAAGCGATAATTGCTAGCGTTTTGAGTTTTGAAATCTTCACTGGTTCTTTTTCCATAAATTACAGGGTTAATAGCTGCAACAGTTTATGTGAAAATTTAGTTACGCGCCTAATCTTTACAATAGAAAACGACCAAGATCGAATAACTTATAGCGGAATTATGAATTAATCATGGCGGAACGGTGACGTTTCATCCCGCAGGCCGCGCCAGACAAGGCATTTGGCTCACACGGTAATAACTGAGTCATTGATATGACTTAAAAAAAGCTTTTTCTGCGGCAGGAAATTTTCCGGCAAGCAAACTAAGCTTAATCAGAAGGTGAATTTATCCTGGGCCCAGTGGCATACAGCGCAACTCGCGATAATAAGCGCACCAAGTTGGCATACGGGTTGCTGTACTCAGGCGTATTCTCATCTTTCGGGAGCCAGAACACTATCACACGCTCTCTTTAACCTGTGCTAATAACGAAAGGACGGGCATCATGAACATATTTGACCACTATCGCCAGCGCTACGAAGCTGCCAAGGACGAAGAGTTCACACTGCAGGAATTTCTTACCATTTGCCGGCAAGATCGCAGTGCCTATGCCAACGCGGCCGAACGTCTGCTGATGGCTATCGGTGAACCTGTGATGGTCGACACTGCGCTAGAATCACGCCTGTCGCGCCTGTTCTCCAACCGCGTGATCGCACGCTATCCGGCCTTCGAAGAATTCTACGGCATGGAAGAGGCCATCGAACAGATCGTCTCTTACCTGAAACACGCCGCCCAGGGCCTGGAAGAGAAGAAACAGATCCTGTACCTGCTCGGCCCGGTGGGCGGCGGTAAATCCTCGCTGGCGGAACGCCTGAAGGCGCTGATGCAGCGCGTGCCCATCTATACCCTCAGCGCCAACGGCGAACGCAGCCCGGTCAACGATCATCCGCTGTGCCTGTTCAATCCGCAGGAAGATGCCTCGATCCTGGAAAAAGAGTTCAACATCCCCAGTCGCTATCTCGGCACCATCATGTCGCCGTGGGCGGCCAAGCGCCTGCATGAGTTCGGCGGCGACATCACCAAGTTTAAAGTCGTGAAAGTGCGCCCTTCCATTCTGGAACAGATCGCCATCGCCAAAACCGAACCGGGCGACGAGAACAACCAGGACATCTCTGCGCTGGTCGGTAAAGTGGATATCCGTAAACTGGAGAACCACGCGCAGAACGATCCGGACGCCTACGGGTACTCCGGTGCCCTGTGCCGCGCCAACCAGGGGATAATGGAATTCGTCGAGATGTTCAAAGCACCGATCAAGGTGCTGCACCCGCTGCTGACGGCGACCCAGGAAGGTAACTACAACGGCACCGAGGGCATCTCCGCCCTGCCGTTCAACGGCATTATTCTGGCGCACTCCAACGAATCCGAATGGGTGACCTTCCGTAACAACAAGAACAACGAAGCGTTCCTCGACCGCGTGTACATCGTCAAGGTACCTTACTGCCTGCGCGTGTCGGAAGAGATCAAGATTTACGACAAATTGCTGGACCACAGCGAGCTGACCCACGCGCCCTGCGCGCCGGGCACCCTGGAGACGCTGGCGCGGTTTAGCGTGCTGTCGCGGCTGAAAGAGCCGGAAAACTCGAGCATTTACTCGAAAATGCGCGTGTACGACGGCGAAAGCCTCAAGGATACCGATCCGAAGGCCAAGTCCTATCAGGAGTACCGCGACTACGCCGGGGTTGACGAAGGCATGAACGGCCTCTCCACCCGTTTCGCCTTTAAAATCCTCTCGCGAGTGTTTAACTTCGATCACGCCGAGGTGGCGGCTAACCCGGTGCACCTGTTCTATGTGTTGGAACAGCAGATCGAACGCGAACAGTTCCCGCAGGATTTGGCCGAGAAATACCTGGAGCACCTGAAAGGCTACCTGATCCCGAAATACGCCGAGTTTATCGGCAAGGAGATCCAGACCGCCTATCTGGAATCCTACTCGGAATACGGACAGAACATTTTCGATCGCTACGTGACCTACGCGGACTTCTGGATTCAGGATCAGGAGTATCGCGATCCCGATACCGGTCAGCTGTTCGATCGTGAGTCCCTGAACGCCGAGCTGGAGAAAATTGAAAAGCCGGCCGGGATCAGCAATCCGAAAGATTTCCGTAACGAAATCGTGAACTTCGTGCTGCGTGCCCGCGCCAATAACAACGGCCGTAACCCGAACTGGACCAGCTACGAGAAGCTGCGCACCGTGATCGAGAAGAAAATGTTCTCCAATACCGAAGAGCTGTTGCCGGTGATTTCGTTCAACGCCAAAACCTCGACGGACGAGCAGAAAAAACACGACGACTTCGTCGACCGTATGATGGAGAAAGGCTATACCCGTAAGCAGGTGCGCCTGCTGTGTGAATGGTATCTGCGGGTCAGAAAATCCTCATAACGCCTCAGGTAAGCGGCATTATCAGGGCCATGTCCACCGTCATGGACGTTGCAGCGCAACCCACGGAGGGGCGGCACATTGCGCTGCAGCGACCGGGACATGAAGAGTTGGCAACGTCGTTTGGGGGAAGTATGGCCTATTTCATTGACCGACGGCTGAACGGCAAAAACAAGAGCATGGTGAACCGCCAGCGCTTCTTGCGTCGTTACAAGTCGCAAATCAAACAGTCGATTGCCGAAGCCATCAACAAGCGTTCGGTCACCGACGTAGACAGCGGGGAATCGGTCTCCATCCCCACTGACGATATCAACGAACCGATGTTTCATCAGGGGCGCGGCGGCACGCGCCATCGGGTGCATCCGGGCAACGACCACTTCGTGCAGAACGATCGCGTTGAGCGGCCTCAGGGCGGATCAGGCGGTGGCGGCGGCCAGGGCAACGCCAGCCAGGACGGTGAAGGCCAGGATGAGTTCGTCTTCCAGATTTCCAAAGACGAGTATCTCGATCTTTTGTTCGAAGATCTTGCCCTGCCCAACCTGAAAAAGAACCAGTACAAGCAGTTGACCGAGTTCAAAACCCACCGCGCAGGCTATACCGCCAACGGTGTGCCGGCCAACATCAGCGTCGTGCGATCGCTGCAAAACTCGCTGGCGCGGCGTACCGCCATGACCGCCGGGAAAAGGCGCGCGTTGCACGAACTGGAAGACGAGTTGAACCAGCTGGAAAACACTGAACCGGTGCAGTTGCTGGAAGAGGAGCGGTTGCGCAAGGAGATTGCCGAACTGCGCAAGAAAATCGAAAGCGTGCCGTTCATCGACACCTTCGATTTGCGCTACAAAAACTATGAGCGCCGGCCGGAACCCTCCAGCCAGGCGGTGATGTTCTGCCTGATGGACGTGTCCGGCTCGATGGATCAGGCGACCAAAGATATGGCCAAACGTTTTTACATTCTGCTTTATCTGTTCCTGAGCCGTACCTACAAAAACGTCGAGGTGGTCTATATTCGCCACCACACCCAGGCGAAAGAGGTGGACGAACAGGAGTTCTTCTATTCGCAAGAAACCGGCGGCACCATCGTCTCCAGCGCGCTGAAGCTGATGAACGACGTCGTCGAAGAGCGCTACGACCCGGCGCAATGGAATATCTACGCCGCGCAGGCGTCGGACGGTGACAACTGGGCCGACGATTCACCGCTGTGTCATGAGCTGTTGGCGAAGAAGCTCCTGCCGATGGTGCGTTATTACAGCTATATAGAAATCACTCGTCGCGCTCATCAGACGCTGTGGCGCGAATATGAGGATCTGCAGGCGAAATTCGACAACTTCGCCATGCAGCATATCCGCGAGCCGGACGATATTTATCCGGTATTCCGCGAACTGTTTCGCAAGCAAACCGTGTGAATAGCACCGCGCGAACGTCACCACAGCCGGAGAATGACATTTTCCGGCTGTTTCTTTTTCACCATTATATATTCAGAATATCTATGTTTAATTTTTAAACAAACCCAATATCAATAATAAGCCACATTGCCTAGAACGGCCCTCCCTATTATTTGCGCTTCTGAGGTTATTCCTAAACATTCGCCTCCTGGCCCGCACGGCTTGATAGGAATATTCCCATTCAGTTATCGTTACCTCATCGCTTAAGTCCTTTACTAAGCGAAATTTGCCTCATTTTATTTTTCCATGGCTTCTCAGCCCTCCACGGCGGGCATTTACCTGTCAGCAGGTTAGACATCATGATCGACTACACTCTCTATGGCCTCAACAAGCAAGATGTTGATGAATACCATAAGCAAATATGCTGCCTGCTCGGCAAAAGCGTGCTGCTGGTGCTGACCGCCAACAAGCCGATAACCAAACAGAATCTGCTCGCCTGCCTTATCCAGGAGGTGGAAAAACAACCCGATGATTATTTTCAGAGACTGCATCGTGCAGCAATAGAAATGATCGGCGTCAACGGGCGTTAAGGCGATATGCGCAAGGCGGAAATCTACGCCATTATTGCCACCCTCGTGGTGTTAATGATGATGTTCATCATTACCCTTGATAGCGATATCAACCCTTATCCTTAATAAGCGCCTATTACGCCGGCTCTTTAGCCCGACGTAATAGACAGTCTGTTGCGGGCTGTCACCTTGATTACCTTTCTGCCCTGGCTTTATTCATAACCGGCCGCTTCGTCAATCAATCCCGCCACCTCTGCGGCATGGGAAACCAGCGAAGCATGACTGGCATCCAGCACCATAACTTTCTTGGCCCGCAGCCGCTGCGCCATGTGCCGCTGATTCTCCGGCGCTATCATGCGATCGTCGCTGGAGAGCTGATACCATGACGGTTTATGTTTCCATGCCGGTTCGCCGATGGTGTTACCGAAGGTATCGGCCAGCGGAGCCTTCTGCGCCACCGCCATCACCAGCGCTTCGTCGGCAGTCAGATCCTGGCAAAAGCTCTCGTGAAACTTGTCGGCTTTGATCCACAGATAGCCGTCGCTGTCCGGGGCCAGATTCGCCACCGCCGCAGGAGGATGCGCTTGCGTAATACCGCCGGGGCTTTCTCCGGCGTCCGGCGCAAAGGCGGCGATGTAGACCAGGCCGACCACATTAGGCAGGTTGCCCATTGCCGTGATCACGGCACCACCGTAAGAGTGCCCCACCAACAATACCGGCCCCGCTTGCTGCGCGACCATCTTGCGCGTGCGTTCCGCATCCTCAGCCAACGAGGTCAGCGGCATTTCCACCGCATGCATCGCCGAATATCCCCTATGCGACAACTCGAGGATGACCTTACTCCAGTGCGCGGCGCCGCCCCAGAATCCGTGTACCAGCACGATAGTGGGTTTTGTGCTCATTGCCGACTCCTTCATCTTAGGGAAGCGCTATAGACAGATAAACTGCAGCCCTTAAGGGGCGCGCCTTGCTACCGGCGACGTCACGCAGTCCTCATTTTTATATAGTCAGGCTCGCGGCGTTCGGCAATAGCTACGACGGGTTAACGCACGCGATTTCCCGGCATCGCCATGGCCTATCCACGCAGCGTGCAAAGCAAAAAACGGGATTAAAACTAGGATTTTTACCCATACCGATCTAAAATCTCGCGCAAAAACAAAGAGAAGTAAATTTAGCTCACCGGGAAAAGGAATGAAGTTGTGAAGGAAATGATCTCCATCGTTTTTATGGCATGCCTGCTGGCGCTGCTGTTTTCGTGGCTGTTCGTCTACGGTCTTAACATTCATTAAACCTGCGGCGACAATAAATCCCCCTCCCTGGCTGGCAAGCAGCGCATCGGGACGATGCGCTAAAACCGCCCCCCCAAAGTGCCCACGAAAGCAAAACCTGACGCCATCCCGCCTTAACCTTTCCGCCCACAGATACATCAATAATATTTACGTATAACAGTCCTATCCCCTTTCTGCGTCCCTCGTCGACTTTTTTCTGACCTGGCGTAGCCCCCCAAACAGAGGGCTTGCCAGACGCAAAATGTTACCGGTAACTATGTTGTTGATTTCTTTTTGTAATAACCGGAAAGCCGTTAATAACCCTACGTTCTTTATAGAAATAAATTATGCATTCTTATGGATAAAGGTATGAATAAACGGCCTTTGGTCATTGATTATCACCCGCCAAGCTCCTAGAATTCGCGCGTAAAAATACAACTGGGATCGGGTTTCATGTCGTCGCTGTGGGTTGCAACGCAATACTGTTATTTTATTGGTCTGTTAGTTTCTATGATTTTCACCTACCTGGTTAGCCGGGACACCGTCAAAATACGCTGTATCAGCGCACTGACCATCGGGTTAACCTGGCCGTTGAGCCTGCCGGTCGTGTTGCTGTTTTCGCTGTTCTAATCCCCCAACAGACCTCGCGGCGGGTTTGGGTTTTCAAACAGCCATGCTAATGAAAAAGGGAAGGCCGCCGGCGTCGCGGATTTTTGGCGTGGGATAAAAAAACGCCAGCGCAAGGCTGGCATGAAAACTGGAAGCAATGTGAGCAATGTCGTGCCGGCTCGGGGGGCACAGAAGGAGACAACCCTTTCCCCTCACCGGCGAAAAGATGATAATACGTCTCATTATTGATTGTAAAGTCATTTCCCTGCGCAACGTTTTCCCTTTGGGAAAATATCAGCCGCGCGGCGCTCGCCAGCACCGATACAACCGCCCCGTCCCCCACACCAGCAGCCACAGAAAAATATTCATCCCCAACCAGAGCATCAGCAAGTAGAAGAAAGTTTGATAACCGGGTATGCCCCGGTCGGCCAAAAACGGGTTGAAGTGCAAAAATTTGACGATCGCGAAGGGGTTAAGATTGAAACGGTTGAACACGGCCGCCGTCAACAGCGGCGGCAACAGCGAGTAAAACGCCAGGCTGAACAGCAGCAGAAGCTTAGTGCCCGAAGTGTTTTTATAATCTTTCATATCAATATATTGCGTCTTTCACCATGGTGCAGAAACGGCCAAATAGTCACATGCCAGCCGACCCCGCGAGAGAAAAAGAGTTCCAGGCCAGCACGGAAATAAAGCCGATCCTGTGTTTAATCGTCATTTAGCGCTCGGGTGATATATACCCTGTGAATTTTAAATTACGATGCCGCCGCGCCGTCTTCAACCGCAGCGTTTGCCGGGCATCATCAGGAGGCATTAATGAAACCGGACGCACTCGCCCTGCCGCCGAGCCCGAAAAAGCTCAAAGTGATCTACGGCTGGTATATTTACGTGATCTATATCCTGCTGGTTTTCAACATTTATATGGCGGTCTACAACGTCTGCGTTCGGCATCCGCTTGAGGCGCCCCTGCTGTCGCTGTTTCACAGCCTGTTCCTCGCGCTGATGTTGCAGCAGGTGCTCAAGAAAAACGTCGTTTTCGCCTGGATCTTGCTGAGTTATTTTATCCTGATGCGCCTGTATTACGCCAATGTGCTGCATGTTGAATTCACGCTGGTGAGCCGCGGCCTGGTCCTGCTGATTCTGACGCTGCTGCTTACCGGTGCCGTGGCCGTCGGGCAACTGGCCACGCCCCCGCAGCGGCATGACTGGCTGGCGCGGCTGGGCTGGCGGCAATGGGGCGCGCTCACGGCGCTGGCGGCCATCCTGACCCCGTTGATTACCACTGACTACCTGGGGTAAACACGGCGCTATTTGGGGATATGGGGCTCGGAAATGTCTACGATGCGGCATATTTTGGTGTAGTTGCCCGCCTTCTCACAGATCTTGTCCGTGACGAACACGCTAAGGTAGCCCAGCAGCAGCAAGTAGCCAACCATGCACAGAATAAAGATAAGCGTTCTCACCGATAGCGACCAACCAGACAAAAGTATCCCAAGCATCATAACCTGAACGCGGCGCTTTAAAAGGATTTCATGTGCGCACCGGCCGCATCGGCGCACGTTCTGTAGTAACATTAAGCCACCACGCCAACCACCGGAAACGCCGATGCACCATCTGATGTTAGATATTGAAACCCTGGATATAAAACCCAGCGCCGTCATTCTGGTGATTGCGGCGGTGTTTTTCGATCCCCGAACCGGGGAGCTGGGCGCCGAATTCGAAGCCGCCGTCAGCAGCCAGAAAGACCAACCGGGCCGTACCATCAGCCTGGATACGGTCGCCTGGTGGGCGAAACAGTCCGATGAAGCGCGCAAGCAGGCCTTCGGCGGCACCGAGAGCCTGAAGCGCGTGCTGAGCAGCCTTAGCCGCTTCATCCATATGAACAGCACCGATACGGTGAAAGTCTGGGGCAACGGCAAAGAGTTCGACTGCGCGATCCTCGAGCACGCCTTCCAGCAGCTGGAAATGCCCTGCCCGTGGAAATTCTGGGATACTCAGGACGTACGCACGGTGATCACGCTGGCGGAACTGCACGGCTTTAACCCGAAAAAGACCCGCCCGTTCGAGGGCATGCCGCATCGCGCGCTGGATGATGCTCGCCACCAGGCCCGCTATGTGGCCGACACCGTCTCGGCGCTCTATTACCGCCAGGGGGCGCAGCGCTGACCCGCTTTGCCCCTTTTCATTTGCCGCCAGAGTCTCTACTCTAGCCCTCTTTGTCACTCGGACGTGCCTTTCCTGTTATGCAAAAGTTTCTGTTTATGCTTCTCAGCCTGGTGCTGCTCGGCCCATTAGGCATCGATCTTTACCTGCCGACCATTCCCGCCATTGCCGTCGGCCTCGGCAGCAGTGAAGCGCTGATCCAATCCACCATATCGCTGTTTATACTGGTGCTCGGCCTCGGCCAGGTCATCGCCGGCCCGCTGGTCGATAACTATGGACGCAAGCCGGTGGCGCTGGCCGGCATTATCCTCTACATGATCGGCGCCGCGATGGCGGCGCTGGCCACCAACCCGACTGTTTTCATCGCTTCGCGTCTGCTGCAAGGGGTGGCTGTTTGCTGCACCGCCGTCGTCGCCTTCAGCGGCGTGCGCGATCGCCTGAATGGCGACGACGCCGCCCGCGCTTTCGGTTTTCTCAACGGCACGCTGAACATCATCCCAGCGCTGGCGCCGCTGCTCGGTGGCCTGCTCGCCGAAGCCTTCGGCTGGCGCGCGCCTTTCTGGTTCCTGGTCGGCTATGCGCTGCTGGTGTTGGCGCTCATCGCGCTGCGCTTGCCGGAAACCCGCCCCGCTGATACCGTGCCGGTCAAAGGGCTGCCGGTGCGCCAATACGCGCGTATCCTCAGCGAACGCCGCTTCCTCTCCTTTGCGGTGGTGAACTCCGGGGCGATGGGCATGGCGCTGACCTACGTTTCTCTGGCACCGAACGTGCTGATGGGTACCGCCGGCCTGACCCCGCTGCAATTCTCGCTGGTGTTCGGCGCCAACGGTTTCTGGATCATGCTGGTGAGCTTCTTCGCCAACCGCATCATCCACAAGGTCGGCCGCCCGGTTTGTCTGGCGACCGGCGGCATGTTGATGGGGCTTGGCTGTCTGGGCCTGCTGCTGGGCGTCATGCTGTTGCCTGCAACGGCACAAGCGCACTGGCTGGCGTATATGCTGCCGGTCGCCAGCGCCTGCGCCGGGTTGGCGTTCGTGATGGGCCCGGCCACCAGCTACGCGCTGGAGCCGTATTCCAATGAGGCCGGCGTCGCGTCCGCGCTGGTCGGTTTCGTGCAGATGGCGGGCGGCGCCGCGCTGGGTTTGGTGGCGATGGCGTTGCCGCTGCAACCCAAGCTCTCGCTGGCGCTGGTGATGCTGGCAGGCTGCCTGCTGGCGCTGCATGCGCGGCGGCTCAGCAAGCAGATTAAAGGGCAGATTAGAAAAGTCGCCTGAGCCGCGGCTCAGGCTTCGGTGACGACCGGCACCCGCGCCGCTAAGGCCGACAGCAGCTCATAGCCTAACGTCCCTGCCGCCGTGGCCACCTCGTCCACCGGCAGGCGTTTCCCCCACAGCTCCACTTCGGCGCCCAGTTCGACTTGCGGACAGGGCGTCAGATCCACCGCCAGCATGTCCATCGATACCGTTCCCAGCGTGCGCGTCAGTACACCATCCACCCATACCGGCGTACCGGTCGGCGCATGGCGCGGATAGCCGTCGGCATAGCCGCAGGCCACCACGCCGATACGCTGCGCGCCGGCGGCGCTGTAACGGCCGCCGTACCCCACGCGATCGCCAGACTTCAGCTGTTGAATGCCGATGATCTCGCTGCTCAGCGTCATCGCCGGCTGCAGCCCCGTCGCCGCAACATCATTCCAGCAACCGCTCGGCGAAGCGCCATACAGAATGATCCCAGGGCGGACCCAGCTGCCATGGGTCGAAGGGTGCCACAGCGTAGCGGCCGAGTTGGCCAGGCAGCGCGGCAGCGGTATATCGGTAGCCGCCGTCTCGATAGTGGCCATCTGCTGGGTTACGCCTTCCGGGCCGTCGGCGGTAGCGAAATGGCTCATCAGCGTCAGTTCGGCGATATTGGCAACCGCCTGCGCCCTTTGCCACACCTCGCGCAGCCGCTCAGGTGCAAACCCCAACCGATTCATGCCGCTGTTCATTTTCAGATAGACATTGAGCGGCGCGCTCAGCGTGGCGTCGGCGATCGCCGCCAGCTGCCAGTCGCTGTGCACCGCCGTCGTCAGGCGATAACGATCGAGCAACGCCAGATCCTGCGGCTGGAAGAAACCTTCCAGCAGTAGAATCGGCCCTTGCCAACCCGATTCGCGCAACAGCACCGCTTCGGCCAGATCCAGCATGGCGAAGCCGTCGGTTTGCGCCATGCTGCGCCAAACGTGTTTGATACCGTGGCCATAGGCGTTGGCTTTGACCACCGCCCACACTTTGGCGCCGGGGGCGAAACGGCGCACCACCTGCAGGTTATTTTCAATCGCGCCGAGATGCATCGTGGCGGTTATGGGACGGGGCATCGGTTCTCCTTGGGGCAGCATACAGCGGCCACGCGCGCCTGCGCGTGGCCGGGAAAGTCTATGACAGCGTCGACGATTAACGTGCGGGATGCACGTCGTTCAGCGGAACCGCGTGTTGCTGGCGAAACCCGGCGCTGTAACGCGCCACCGCCAGATCATCGGAAGGGATCGCCGGCGTAATACCGGACATCAGGTCGGACAACAGCTGCCCGGAACCGCAGGCCATCGTCCAGCCCAACGTGCCATGCCCGGTATTGAGATACAGGTTCTTCAGCGAAGTGCGGCCGACAATTGGCGTGCCGTCCGGCGTCATCGGCCGCAGGCCGGTCCAGAACGTCGCGTCCTCCACTCTGCCGCCGTTCGGGTAGAGATCGCGTACCACCATCTCCAGCGTTTCGCGCCGTTTTTGCTCCAGCTGCGTGTTGAAACCGACGATCTCCGCCATGCCGCCAACGCGAATACGCTGGTCGAAGCGCGTGATGGCGATTTTATACGTCTCATCCAATACCGTAGAGAACGGCGCCGCCGCTTCGTCGGTGATAGGAATGGTCAACGAATAGCCCTTCAGCGGGTAAACCGGTATCGACACCAGGCCGCGCAGCAGCGCCGTGGAGTAGGAGCCGAACGCCACCACGTAGCTATCGGCCTTGAACACTTCCTCGCCACACTGCACGCCGGCGATCTTGTCGCCCTCCACCAGCAGACGATCGACGCTGCGGTTGAACAGAAAAGTCACGCCCGCCTGCTCTGCCATCTTCGCCAGCTGTTGCGTAAACAGCTGGCAATCGCCGGTCTCGTCGTTCAGCAGCTGCAGACCACCGGTCAGCTTGTGCGCCACCTGGGCCAGCGCCGGCTCAACGCTGGCGAGCTGGCTGGCCTCCAGCAGCTTGTAAGGCACCCCGGCATCTTCCAATACCGCAATGTCTTTCGCTGCGTTTTCGAACTGTTGTTGGGTGCGGAACAGCTGCAGCGTGCCGCCCTGGCGGCCTTCGTACTGGATGCCGGTTTCCTGCCGCAGCGCCTTGATACAGTCGCGGCTATATTCTGCCAGGCGCACCATGCGGCCTTTGTTGGTCATGTAGTGTTCGGTGTTGCAGTTTTTCAGCATCTGCCACATCCAGTTGAGCTGGAAGCTGCTGCCGTCGAGACGGATCGCCAACGGCGCATGGCGTTGGAACATCCACTTGATGGCCTTCAGCGGCACGCCCGGCGCCGCCCAGGGAGCGGCATAGCCCGGTGAAATCTGCCCGGCGTTCGCCGCGCTGGTTTCCAGTGCAGGACCTGGCTGACGATCGATCACCGTCACCTCATGCCCCGCCTTCGCCAAATACCAGGCACTGGCTACGCCCACCACTCCACTACCTAAAATTACCACTCGCATCGCTGACTCCAGCTCAAGGCTTCACAAAGCATAATCTTCTGCTCACAGGAAATTAACTCAGTGAAAAAATCCGTCCAACAACTTCATCATCAAACGTGACAATATTCACAATTAATTTATCGTCGATGGGTTCTGCATTTGCAATAGCCACCTGAAAATAGCGATAAGATGCGGTTTAAGGGGGGATACGGCGTCAGAGCACCGCTGATTCGATAGCAATGCTAGCAATGATAGCAAGAAAAAAAGGCGTGATAAGTAACAATGATTTAACAGAATATAAAAATACCACTCATCACATAATCAGAATAAAAAACCAATAAAATTAAAAAAACCAAAACAACAGACAAAGAGAGGCGTTTCTCCTCGCAGCAGAAAAATCGCGTAAAATTTCAGCGAAAAATTAACCTTTATTTTACTACCGGAATAAAACGACCGATTACCTCAGCCCCGCCCGTTTAGGTTGAGTGCTGCAGCACGATATGAACGTTAAAGCCAGAAGCAGCTCCTAAAGTTCATATTGTCGCTCTTCCGGAGAATCCCTTATGTTCATCGCCCTCTACCGGTTCTCAGTCAAACCCGGACACGAACAAGCCTTTCGCCAGGCTTGGCTTGAATTAACCCAAGGCATTTATCTGCAGCGCGGCAGCCTCGGCTCCCGCCTGCACCGTGATATGGGCGGGCAGTTTATTGGCTACGCGCAGTGGCCAAGCCGCGCTGCATGGGAAAGCGCCGGTGATATTCAGTTGGATGAGCGCTATCGTCACGCCCGGGAACGAATGCGCGCGACGTTATTGGCGGATGAAACGTTATTTGAAATGGCAGTGACGGACGATTACCTGCAAATCAGACCGTTTGGCTGAGCACAAGCCCACGCAAGCGGGCTTGTGGTTGCGGGGGAGCGGCATCAATGATGCAGCATCTCGTCCACGACTTCTTTAGTCTGCAGCTGGAAGGGATAATAGGTCGGCCAGTTGTCCATCTCTTTCAGCAACGCCTCCTGCGACGTATTACCCATAAAGATATGGAAATGCGCCGATTTGCGCGGGCCGATAATGTGATCGCTGAACTGCACGAATTTCGGCGCCAGGCTGCCGGCATCCTGGCATTCGAACAGATAACGCACGCCCTTTTTACCAGAGACATACGTCAGGATCTTATGCCCGGCGTACTTATACTGACAGGCGCTGGATTGGTCGCCGCGATGAAACTCCATGACGCCGTTCTCAATGCCGATGGTATCCACATCGGTGGCGTACCCTTTGCGGTAATAGGCCTTCACTTCTTCGAAGGTCTTGCTCTTATCCTGCTCCGCCTTCTTCTTGAACACCGGATCGAGATCCCCATTGAGCAGATAAGGATACACGGATTGCCACACGCCCTCCCAATCCGCCAGGTCGCGATCTTTGACGTCTTTATCGTCGAATATGCCCGCTTCCGCCTTTTTTTCCACTTCCGTCAGCGGCTTGCCATGTGAATGATGCCCGTGGGCAAGCGCCTGCCCACCGATAAACAACGCTGCCAGCGCCACCGCCAGTTTGCCAAAATGCCTCGCCAAAAGATGCTCCTTGTCCGTCATTGAGAAAATCAAAAGTTACAATATAACATAACAAATTTCAATCCCAATGCGCCCTTATCGGCAGGTCTCTTTGCTGAATGGCAATAGGCGAACGGTGACCTGGAACAACAGGATGGGTTGACTGCGAGAGACTTGTCAGGCTGGAGGGTTTCTTGTTGACGTTGTGCTAGAATCCCGGCCAGTGATTGTCCGAGATAACATGAAAGCTTTATGAAAAAACCGCTAAACCCGTGGCTTGACCTATGCAGGTCCGCTGCAATCATTATGGTCATTCTCTCACACGGCAGAACGTTTCTACTGTCAGCATTTCCAGCGGCGCAAACTTTTAAGTTCGGTGGCTTCTTAGGGGTAGAACTGTTCTTCGTCTTATCCGGATTTCTGATCGGCAGAATCATATTCGAGAAGGTGAAAGCAGCCAGAACACCACTCGGCTGGATCCCCGCGTTTTGGTTTCGGCGCTGGATGAGAACCTATCCCAGCTATCTACTTTTTTTATTACTAAATTTATTCTTCATTAACAATATCAGGCCTGAAGCACTGCCCAACATACTGGCCTTCTCCACGTTCACGCAGAGCTTAGTCCATCCACACCCCACCTTCTTCGGTGAGGCCTGGAGTCTGGCTGTTGAAGAAGTTTTTTATTTCTTATTCCCCATAGTGATAGCCGTTTTTTTATTCATAACGAAAGATAGAAAAGTCAGTATTCTCTTGGCCATTGCCGCTATGATACTGATGTCTTTGCTCTTTAGAGTGAACGCAGCGCTGAATACGCAACTGACGTTTAACGAAATTCGCTCAACATCGTTATATCGTCTTGACTCGCTCATGATTGGCGTTATTTTTTTCTGGCTGTTTGTATCAAATAAAATCAACCGGTTCTTCTGGGTAGGATTATTACTTATTCCTATCGCGATAGCCATCGCGTCTCAGCCTGATGCTTTCATGGATGAAAGCAGGTTCCTGAAAGTCTTTTTATTTGATATTGCCAACATTGGCTTCGCTTGCCTGATAACCGCGTTCTACAATACGGATATTCCCAATGCAGTGAAAGCGGTAACCTCCAGAATTGCACGCTGGTCTTACGCCGCCTATCTAACCAATCTGCCCGTTTTATTAGCCCTCAATCACTACTTACCGAAACCCGATTCTGCTATCGGTTGCCTTGCAATGTGGTCACTGTTTGTCGCCATGACAATGCTCAGCGCCAAGCTGGTTTATGAACTCTTTGAGGTGAGAATCCTGCGGTTGAGGGATCGCCTGAAAGCCGCATGACCATTTTGCGCAACATCTTTCCCCCGCCTTTTTGAAAACAGACCGCTTCATTATCGAAGCGGTTTCTACCCCTCTTTCACAAACATCGGCATTCAACGCACCGCGCGGCTTCACCTATTGCGCCCCCCAGCCGCAGGGTTATACTCGAAGAGGAAGCGCGGCGCTGGCCGCCTTCTGCCGGGACGGACGCGGCGCCGGCGGGCGCTGGATTGACTGCCGTTCGCTCCCCTGCGTACCGACATTTTTATTTCACTGATTTGCAACGGTTAATTATGACTTGAACTATGCTTGTTACAGGGTCTGCCGTTTGAGCAAGACCCGTGAATAATGAGGGTGCGCTGATGACTACTTCAACACATGAAAAGGTTAAGGATGATAAACGTCTGAGCGATGGACCGGACTGGACGTTCGAGCTGCTGCAGGTGTATTTGGAGCAGATCGACCGCGTCGCCAAGCATTACCGGCTCGACACCTACCCCCATCAGATCGAGGTGATCACCTCCGAGCAGATGATGGACGCTTATTCGAGCGTCGGCATGCCGATCAACTATACCCATTGGTCCTTCGGCAAGAAGTTCATCGAAACCGAACAGCGCTACAAACAGGGCCAGCAAGGGCTGGCCTATGAAATCGTCATCAACTCCAATCCCTGCATCGCCTACCTGATGGAGGAGAACACCATCACCATGCAGGCGCTGGTGATGGCGCACGCCTGCTATGGCCACAACTCGTTCTTCAAGAATAACTATCTGTTCCGCAGCTGGACCGACGCCAGCTCCATCGTCGATTATCTGCTGTTCGCCCGCCACTACATCAGCCAATGCGAAGAGCGCTACGGCGTCGATGAAGTGGAGCGGTTGCTGGACTCCTGCCACGCGCTGATGAACTACGGCGTCGACAGATACAAACGCCCGCAGAAAATCTCCCTGGTAGAAGAGAAAGCGCGCCAGAAAAGCCGCGAAGAGTATCTGCAAAGCCAGGTGAACACGCTGTGGAAGACCCTGCCGCGCGTCGAACGCGAAGAGTCGCCGGAGCAGGCGCGCCGGTATCCGAGCGAGCCGCAGGAAAATATCCTCTATTTCATCGAGAAGAATGCGCCGCTGTTGGAACCCTGGCAGCGTGAGGTGCTGCGCATCGTGCGCAAGGTCAGCCAGTATTTTTACCCGCAAAAGCAGACTCAGGTGATGAACGAGGGCTGGGCCACTTTCTGGCACTACACCATCCTCAACCATCTGTACGACGAGGGTCGGGTGACCGAGCGGTTTATGCTGGAGTTTTTGCACAGCCACACCAACGTGGTGTATCAGCCGCCGTATAACAGCCCGTACTATAACGGCATCAACCCATATGCGCTGGGCTTCGCCATGTTCCAGGACATCAAGCGCATCTGCCAGTCGCCAACCGAAGAAGACCGCTACTGGTTCCCGGACATCGCCGGCAAAGACTGGCTGGACACCTTGCACTTCGCCATGCGCGACTTCAAGGACGAAAGCTTTATCAGCCAGTTCCTGTCGCCCAAAGTGATGCGCGATTTCCGGTTGTTCACCGTGCTGGACGACGATCGCAACAACTATCTGGAGATTGCCGCGATCCATAACGAAGCCGGTTACCGGGCGATCCGCCAGGAGCTGTCGGCGCAATACAACCTGAGCAACCATGAGCCGAACATTCAGATCTGGAACGTGGACCTGCGCGGCGACCGCTCGCTGACGTTGCGTTACATCCCGCAGGAACGCGCACCGCTGGATAAGAGCCGCCGCGACGTGTTGAAGCACCTGCATCGCCTGTGGGGCTTCGACGTGATCCTCGAGCAGCAAAACGAAGATGGCAGCGTGGAGTTGCTCGATCGTTGCCCGCCGCGGCCGACGCCGCTGTAACCGCCACAACGACAAAGGGCGCCAAATGGCGCCCTTTCTTATTTCATGAATACGCGATTAGCGACGCGCTTCGGTCAGATCGCTCGGCATGGTGCCCTGCATGCTCTGCCAAATCGCCCCGCTGTCTTTACCGTAGTTGCGCACGGTATCCATCACCTGGTCGTACAGCTTCTCATGGCACAGCGTGGACAGCTTGCTGTAGAAGGTCAGCGCCAGTTTGCGCGCTTCCGGGTTGGAGAAGTAGTAACGGCCCACGCGGGTGTACAGCCCTTTCAGGCCGTTGAAAATCAGGCCGTAGATCGGGTTGCCGGAAGCGAACGCCAGGCCGCGGAAGATCTCGTAATCGAGCAGATTGAAAGCGTCCGCCTGATCTTCTACCTCGGCGGCCTTCGCCAGCACTTCCTGGGCCTGTTCCGGATGATTGCGCACCGCGGCGCGAATAAAGATCGACGCGATATTGGTGCGCACCGACAGCAGGTTGTCGATCAGCTGCGGGACGCTCTTGTGATCGAGACGGGCCACGGTCTCAAGGATATTGAGGCCGGACGTTTCCCAGAAATTGTTCACTTTGGTCGGTTTGCCATGCTGAATGGTCAACCAGCCATCGCGGGCCAGACGTTGCAACACTTCACGTAACGTGGTGCGCGTGACGCCAATCAACTCCGAAAGCTCACGCTCCGCGGGCAAAATAGAGCCAGGGGGGAAGCGATTATTCCAAATACTCTCAATAATGTACTCTTCCGCGAAACCGGCAGGACTCTGCGCCTTTATGACCATGTGTTTGACGTTCCGTTGCGACGATAAAATCAGTAAAAGTAATCAGCTCATCATACCAGATCGTGCTGACATGACATAGCGTGAGCGAAAAACAATAAACGAAAGTGTGCATAAAGTGGCAAAAAACGCGCAAAAACACCGGCCGGCAGAAATTTGCCGCCGTAAAACAAGCTCCGGTTGCGCCCGCCCCCGCCGCATTGTTAGGGTACGTGCTACGACTGATTTAAGGATGCATAAAGGACAATGGAAACAACCCTGCGCAGCGCCCTGCTCAAAAACTTTCTGGGGCAATCTCCCGACTGGTACAAACTGACTATTCTCATTTTCCTGGCGGTCAACCCCTTGGTGTTCTTCTTCGCCAGCCCGTTTGTCGCGGGTTGGCTGCTGGTGGTCGAGTTCATTTTTACCCTGGCAATGGCGTTGAAATGCTACCCGCTGCTGCCGGGCGGCCTGCTGGCGCTGGAGGCTGTGGCCATCGGCATGACCAGCCCGGCGCAGGTCTCGCAGGAAATCGAACATAACCTGGAAGTCTTGCTGCTGCTGGTCTTTATGGTCGCCGGCATCTACTTTATGAAGCAGCTGCTGCTGTTCGTGTTCACCAAGCTGCTGCTCAACATCCAGTCAAAAACGTTGCTGTCGCTGGCGTTCTGCCTGGCCGCCGCCTTCCTTTCCGCCTTCCTCGACGCGCTGACGGTCGTGGCGGTAGTGATTAGCGTGGCCACCGGCTTTTATTCCATCTATCACAACGTGACGTCGAATCGCCCCGATGGCGACATCGGCGATGACAGCGATTTCACCGGTGAAGAGCGCAAGCAGACTCTGGAACAATTCCGCGCCTTTCTGCGCAGCCTGCTGATGCACGCCGGCGTCGGCACCGCGCTCGGCGGAGTCATGACCATGGTGGGCGAGCCGCAAAACCTGATCATCGCCAAAAGCGCGGGCTGGGGCTTTATCGATTTCTTCCTGCGTATGGCGCCGGTCACGCTGCCGGTGTTGGTGTGCGGCCTGCTGGTCTGTTGGCTGGTAGAGCGTTTTCGCCTGTTTGGCTATGGCGCGCAGTTGCCGCCGGCGGTGCGCGACGTGCTGAAAGAGTATGATCGCAAAGCCACCGCTGGCCGCAGCAGGCAAGAACGCCTCAAGCTGGTGATGCAGGCGCTGATCGGCGTTTGGCTGGTGCTGGCGCTGGCCTTCCATCTGGCGGAGGTTGGGCTGATCGGCCTGTCGGTGATCATCCTCGCCACTTCCCTATGCGGCGTAAACGACGAACACGCCATCGGCAAAGCGTTCCAGGAAGCGTTGCCGTTCACCGCCCTGCTGACGGTGTTTTTCACCGTGGTCGCGGTGATCATCGAGCAGCACCTGTTCAGCCCGGTGATCCAGTTTGTGCTGCGCGCCGACCCCGCCTCTCAGCTTTCGCTGTTCTACCTGTTCAACGGCCTGCTGTCGTCGGTTTCCGACAACGTTTTCGTCGGCACGGTTTACATTAACGAGGCGCGCACGGCGCTGGAGACCGGCACCATCGCGCTGAAGCAGTTTGAGCTGCTGGCGGTTGCCATCAATACCGGCACCAACCTGCCTTCGGTCGCCACCCCTAACGGCCAGGCCGCGTTCCTGTTCCTGCTGACGTCGGCATTGGCGCCGCTGGTGCGTCTGTCGTATGGCCGCATGGTGTGGATGGCCCTGCCTTATACGGTGGTGCTGACGGTGGTCGGTCTGCTGTGCGTCCAGTTCACGCTGGAGCCGGCGACCGAGCTGCTGACGCAGTGGCATTGGCTGGCGCTGCCGCCCATCGACGCCGTCGGCCACTAAGGCGGCGCCGGCAGGGTGAACCGACTATTTTTACGCTGAATCCGGCCCAGGTGGCTGGCAGCGAGAAGGAATTGGTTTACACTGCCGGTTCAATTGCTTACTGCATGGAAGAATCTAGATATGTTGCAATTCTTTAACCGCTGTTCACAAGGACGCGGCGCCTGGCTGCTGATGGCCCTGACAGCGTTGGTGTTGGAACTGGTCGCGCTCTATTTCCAGCACGTTATGCTGCTGCAGCCCTGCGTCATGTGCATTTACGAGCGTTGCGCGCTGTTCGGCATCCTCGGCGCCTCGCTGGTGGGCGCCATCGCGCCGAAAACCCCACTGCGCTATGTGGCGATCTTGCTGTGGATCTACAGCGCCTGGGAAGGCGTACAGCTGGCGTGGAAGCACACCATGATCCAGTTGCACCCTTCGCCGTTCAATACCTGCGATTTCTTCGTCAGCTTCCCTTCGTGGCTGCCGCTGGACAAATGGCTGCCGGCGGTGTTCCACGCTTCCGGCGACTGCTCCGTGCGCCAATGGCAGTTCCTGACGCTGGAAATGCCACAGTGGCTGGTCGGCATCTTCGGCGCCTATCTGCTGGTGGCGCTGATTGTGCTGATCGCACAATTTGTTCGCCCCCGTCGCCGCGACCTGTTCGGCCGCTGATCGGTATACAAACAAAAAACGGCGCCGAAAGGCGCCATTT
The DNA here is from genome assembly GCA_027943245.1 of Acanthamoeba sp. SK_2022b. Lineage (NCBI taxonomy): Eukaryota > Discosea > Longamoebia > Acanthamoebidae > Acanthamoeba > Acanthamoeba sp. SK_2022b. Next base: position 57,342 of record JANDJZ010000199.1, read on the forward strand.
TTTTAGGGTATTGCGGTCAAATTCAGAGATAACCCCATTTCAGGTATGTGTAAGGAAATAAACGAGCACAATCAGCGCTCCAGCCACGGCAAACAGACGGATCATTTTCATTGTTATACTCTCGAACATGCGGGAGAGCGGCCAAATTACCCAACTTATCGTTTAAAAAGAAGCATTCCGGCTCAGTTAAGCGCGTAATTTACATAACATTAAACTTCTGCGATGTTGGCGGGCAACAACGGGCGGCGCCAGCGCTTTCCTTTCGGCCTTAGGACAGCAATAAATTACCGTTACTTATGAACCACTGCGTCTTTGTCACATTCAGAGCACAATATTTTGGTGAAGTTTGCCCATAAAATCCTTATAGTATCGGCAAAGTGAGTATTACCGATTTCCCTGGTGTTGTTGTGTGTCTTGCCCCTCATCTTTGCAGGGGCTTTTTTCCTTCCTTCCCCTTTATCCCAAGCCCCGCTCACCGTTCGCGCACTAATGATTAAAATCATTCGCGATGCTTTCCTTATGCTAAATGACGCTGTGATTTTCACCCTTTCTTTCGGTGAGCCAGGCCCTGTCTCTGGCTGACTGCATAACGTCAATGACATCAAGGACACGATTCTATGCCGGATACCGCATTGCCCCCTGCATCTCAGCACCCCCTCCTGCGCCGCCTGCTGCTTAAAGCCGGGAAAAGATTCCTGCGCTGGAACGGCGAATTTCAGACCCGTCATTCGCTAATCTCGACTACGCCGCAGATCGGTAATCACGAATTTAACTGGGTGGCCACGCTGGAAGCCCATTGGCCGGCAATTCGGGAGGAGTTGGATCGGCTGCTGGAGCATCCGGAAGATATTCCCGCGTTCCACCAAATATCGCCGGATCAGAAACGCATCTCTAAAGGGGATAACTGGAAAACCTTCGGGCTGTTTGTCTACGGGCAGCGGGTTGATGAGAACTGCGCCATTTGCCCGCGCACCGCACAGGCGGTCAGCGAGATCGCCGGCATGCGCACCGCGATGTTTTCGATTCTTAAACCGCACTATCACATCGTGCCCCACAAGGGCCCGACCCGTGCCGTGGTGCGTGCGCACCTGGGGTTGATCGTGCCAAAGGATCGGGAAAAGCTGTGGATCCGCGTTGACGATCAGATCCTTCACTGGGATGAGGGCAAAGTGATTCTGTTTGATGATTCCTACGAGCACGAGGTCCGCAACGACACCGACGAGCTGCGTGCGGTGCTGTTTCTCGATATCGACCGGCCGATGGACAAGGTGGGTACGGCGGTGAATAAACTGCTGTTCAGCCTGATCAAAGCCAGCCCGTATGTGAAGCAGCCGCTGAAAAATCTGGCTAACTGGCATCGCCGCGATAAAAAAGCGTGAAGTGGCGGTTATGCCATAACCCCCACGCCCGTCGGTAGCGCGCCAGATAGCGCAGAGGGCGGAATGTCTGAATACGCCGCCCTCTTGCTGCCCAAGGTGTGACGTTACCTGGCCCAGTCCGGCTTGTTGAGGATATGATCCTGCCAGTCCACGACTTCGCTCTCGCGCACCGCGATATGCCGCACCGTGATGCGCTCGCCGTGCATCGCCGCCTTGGAGCCACTCAGCAGCGGGTGCCAAGGGAACAGCGGTTTGCCTTCACCGATCAGGCGATAGGCGCAGGTCGGCGGCAACCAATCGAAGGTCGTGAGGTTCTCGCGCGTCAGTTTGATGCAGTCCTCTTCCAGCTCGAAGCGCCGCTCATAGTTACGACATTGGCAGGATTTGATGTTGAGCTGGTTGCAGGCTACGTTGGTAAAATAAATCTCGTCGGTATCTTCGTCGATCAGCTTATTCAAACAGCATTGCCCGCACCCGTCGCACAGCGATTCCCACTCTTGTTCTGACATTTCCGCCAGCGTTTTCTGTTGCCAAAAAGCGAGTTGTGACATGTTAGCGTCCGGTTTCGGTAAATGGATAAGTCACCTGCGCACAGGTTCGAGGGGGGACTATATAGACATTTTAGCCACAAGATGCAAGCTTTGCCGCCGACGGCGCCGGCGGCAAGAGAGATCAGATCACGCGGGTGCTGAGCGTTTTGCCGTTCAGGCTGATTTTCAGCATGTCGCCGGAGGCCATCGGGCCCACGCCCTGCGGCGTGCCGGTCAGGATGATGTCGCCGGCGCGCAGCGTGAAGAAACGGCTCATGTAGCTGATAAGCGGCAGGATCGGCGTGATCATGTCACGCGTATTACCCTGCTGGCGCAGTTGATCGTTAACGGTCAGCGACAGCTCGGCATTTTGCGGATCGCCGAATTCCGCCACCGGGATAAACCCCGACATCGGGCAGGAACCGTCGAAGGCCTTGGCCTTTTCCCAAGGCTGACCGGCTTTTTTAAAGCCCGCCTGCAGATCGCGCAGCGTCAGATCGAGCGCCACACCGTAGCCGGCGATCGCCCGCGCAACGCGGTCTTCGTTGGCCTGTTTCAACGGCGTGCCGATCAGTACCGCCAGCTCCACCTCATGATGCACCGCACCGAACTCTTTGGGGATGGCCACCGGCTGGCGAATGTCGCACAGCGCCGTTTCCGGTTTGATGAACACCACCGGCTCGACGGAAACCGCGCTGCCCATTTCCTTGATGTGATCGGCGTAGTTACTGCCGACGCAGACCACCTTGTTCACCGGGAAATCGAGCAGCGAACCCTGCCAGTCTCTATGTTGATACATACCGCTTCTCCCAAACTGTAGAGGCTTGGCGCGCCAAGCCGATTATTGGTGTGCCGGATCAATGCCCGATCGCGTCCGCCATCATACCCACGGCGAGGGCGAAATAGTAAGAGCGATTCCAGTGCATGAGGGTGCGAAAATTATCATAGACCAGGAACGTCCGCCCCTGCAGATCATCCGGCGCGATGATCCAACCGCGCTGAACAGCGTGCGGCAAGGCACTGCCATCCGCACGACGCACCCCGCGTTGTTGCCAGGCGTTGACGCTGCGCGCCTGCGCGTCTTTCAACCCCAGCTCGGCCCGATTGAAACCGGCGGGCAATTTGACCTCGCGCCCCCAGCCGATGCCGGCCTGCCAGCCTTCTTTGGACAAATAACTGGCCGTAGACGCGAAGACATCATCAATGTTGTTCCAGATATCGATGCGCCCGTCACCGTCGCCGTCCGCCGCGTAGCGCAAGAAAGAGCTCGGCATAAACTGGCATTGCCCCATTGCGCCGGCCCAGGAGCCTTTCAGGGGCGTATCGCCGACGTGCCCCTGCTCGACTATCTGCAACGCCGCCATCAGCTCCTGGCTGAAAAAGGCCTCGCGGCGCCCTTCAAACGCCAGCGTCGCCAGCGCGGACACCACGTCTTCCCGCCCCTGAATCTTACCGTAGGCGCTTTCCATGCCCCACAGCGCGATGATATAGCGCCCCGGCACCCGATAGCGCTCGCTGGCGCGCGTCCATTGCGCCTGGCGCTGCCGGTACAGTTCGCGCCCCTGGCGCACCTTGGCGGGCGACATTACACGCCGCAGGTAGTCATCCAGGGTGACCTTCTGCTCCGGCTGATTGCGATCGGCCTTGATCACCCGATCGACGAAATGTATTTGCGCAAAAGCACGGTCAAGGGTGCTCTGGCTGATGCCCTGCTCCCGCGCCTGGTGCTTGAGTTGCTCGACATACGCCGGAAACTGCGCCGGATCCCGGCCGCTCGCCGCCAGTGTCGCCACCTGTGCCGCCTGCGGCGCGCCCGGTATCAGCACACCGCCCAGCGCCAGCCAGGCGGCCAATACGGTTCTTCTCGCCGAACGTGTCATCGCGCCTCCCCTGGCCATGGCCGCCGTCTCAGGCCTTGTCGCCCGCCAGATGCTGATTGAGCAGGTTTTCTACCGGCGGCGGGAACTGCAGGTAATAGCCTTCGTCTTTCAACGCCTGCTTCACCTTTTCGATATCCGCCGAGGCCAATTTCTTGCGCTCATCGAGCGAAAGCATCATGGCGAATTGCGGCACGCCGAAACTTTTCATCAGCTCTTCCGGCACACGAGAGAAATCGTCTTTTTTTTCGACATAAAGATAAGTTTGATCGCGTTTCGGGCTTCTATAGATCACACAAAGCATTTTTTTAACTCTATTTAATTGAGGGAGCGTCTTGCCTGGATATAACTCTGACTATAACATGCTTATAGTACATCGGAATATCGCACCCCGAGTGGTATTCCGGGGATTTAAAGTTGCTGAGACTGAGTCAGGATAGATGTCACAATCGCCAATTGAGCTAAAAGGCAGCAGTTTTACCCTATCGGTTGTTCATTTGCATAATTCGCAGCCTGAGGTAATACGTCAGGCGTTACAGGAAAAAGTTGAGCAAGCGCCCGCTTTTCTGAAAAACGCCCCTGTTGTTATCAACGTCGCAACGCTGGATGGCGATGCGAACTGGAAAGAACTTCAACAGGCTGTCGCGGCAGCAGGTCTGCGCGTTGTGGGTATCAGCGGTTGCAGAGATGAACGTCAAAAGCGCGCGATAGCCCGTGCCGGGCTGCCGCTGCTGAGCGAAGGCAAAGGCCAGAAGATGGCGGCGCCGGAGCCTGTGCCTGCGCCCGTGGTGGCGGATAACGCCCCCGCCAAAACGCGTATCATCAGCACGCCTGTCCGTTCCGGCCAACAGATTTACGCCCGCAACTGCGATCTTATCGTGACCAACAGCGTCAGCGCCGGCGCCGAATTGATTGCCGACGGCAACATTCATGTCTACGGCATGATGCGCGGTCGCGCACTGGCAGGCGCGTCAGGCGACACGCAATGTCAGATTTTTTGCACCCACCTGGCGGCTGAGCTAGTCTCTATCGCAGGGCAGTACTGGTTGAGCGACCAAATCCCGTCCGATTACGTCGGGCAGGCCGTACGACTCAGCCTGCTGGATAACGCTTTAACCATACAACCTTTAAACTAAGCCCTTTTGACAAGGAATCCATTTCATGGCACGCATTATTGTTGTTACATCGGGTAAAGGGGGCGTTGGCAAGACCACTTCGAGCGCGGCCATCGCTACCGGCCTGGCCCAGAAAGGCAAGAAAACCGTCGTGATCGATTTCGATATCGGCCTGCGTAATCTTGACCTGATCATGGGCTGCGAACGTCGGGTAGTGTATGATTTCGTGAACGTGATTCAGGGCGATGCCACGCTGAATCAGGCGTTGATCAAAGATAAACGCACTGAAAACCTCTATATCCTGCCTGCTTCGCAGACGCGCGACAAAGACGCGTTGACCCGCGAAGGCGTTGAAAAAATTCTCAACGATCTCGGCGAGATGGATTTTGACTTCGTGGTGTGCGATTCACCGGCCGGTATCGAAACCGGTGCACTGATGGCGCTGTACTTCGCCGACGAAGCTATCATCACTACCAACCCGGAAGTGTCTTCGGTACGCGACTCCGACCGTATCCTGGGCATCCTCTCTTCCAAGTCACGCCGCGCCGAGAAAGGCGAATCGCCAATCAAGGAACACCTGCTGCTGACCCGTTACAATCCGGGCCGCGTCAGCCGTGGCGACATGCTGAGCATGGAAGACGTGCTGGAAATCCTGCGGATTCCACTGGTGGGTGTGATTCCGGAAGACCAGTCCGTGCTGCGCGCTTCCAACCAGGGTGAGCCTGTCATTCTGGATGCCGAGTCAGACGCCGGTAAGGCGTACGACGATACCGTTTGCCGCTTGTTGGGGGAAGAACGCCCATTCCGCTTCATTGAAGAAGAGAAGAAGGGTTTCCTGAAACGCCTTTTTGGGGGATAAACCATGGCCTTATTAGACTTCTTTCTGTCCCGCAAAAAACAGACAGCCAATATAGCCAAGGAACGGCTGCAGATTATCGTCGCAGAGCGTCGTCGCGGGGACAGTGAGCCCCCGTATCTGCCTGATCTGAAACGCGATATTCTGGCGGTTATTTGCAAATACATTCAGATCGATCCTGAAATGCTGCACGTGCAATTCGAGCAGAAAGGGGACGATATTTCGGTACTTGAACTTAACGTGACATTACCGGAATCGGAAGAAGCAGCTAAATGATTGCGACGCATTAATTACCCCCTGTATATTTTATGCAGGGGGTAACTGTATGTGCATCCAGTTATTAAGCTTTATCGGTAGCAAAAAAGTGATTTTTCCCTTTGGGACAATTCCCAATTAACTTTGCCGCCGCCTCGTTTAAAGTAAATTCTGGCCAGATTTACCTTCAACGCATTATTTCCTGCCTATATTCACCCGAGCAGAGTTTCCCTACCCTGCCCTGGTGATAATCAGCGTTTAATAATCTTTCAGGATGTCCTGCAGCGGTGCCATTAATAGATCGCCGCGCCAGCCGCTGATTAATTCAGGGCGACTTTCGCCGTCCTTCAGTTTCCAATGCCAGTTCAGCAATTGGTTAATTTGGCGACGGGATGCCAGCAGTTCGCTGCTCAACCCGCTTTGCTCGCTGACGGCAGCGATCGCCGCCTTGATGTCTTTAAACACCTTCTTGTAGCCCGGCTGATCGATAAGGTTAGCCAACGGCGCCGGCAACTCGGATTCTTCCAGCGCTTCGGCTTCCGCCACCAGCGCCAGCAGCGTTTTACCGTGATAACGGATCTCCGGCCCGCTCAGGCCCAGCGAATCCAGTTCTCCCAGCGAAGACGGCATATAGCGCGCCACCTGCCACAGGTTTTCCTCACGCACCACGAAGTTCACTGCCAGATCGCGCTCGCGCGCTTGGCGCAGCCGCCATTCCGCCAACTTCTGCAGACAACCGAGCTGACGCGGGCGCAGCTGCCAGGCGTTGCTGATTTCGCGGTAGGCCAATGCCGGCGCCAGCGTCTCGCTACGGCGCTGGCACAGCAGCAGACACTCGTTATTGGCCGCCGCGGTCCAACCGGCCTCTTCCGTCTCCTGCACCAGCTGTTTGGCCATCGGCAACAGATAGAACACGTCGGCAGCCGCGTACACGCACTGCCTTTCAGTCAGCGGACGCGCCAGCCAGTCGGTGCGCGACTCGCTCTTGTCCAGTTCAACCTTCATGTACTCCGCCACCAGCGTCGCGAAGCCACAGGAGAGCGGCCGGCCGGTAAAGGCCGCCAGGATCTGGGTATCGACCATCGGCGTCGGCAGCGTTTTAAAGGCGTTGAGAAACACTTCGAGATCTTCACTGCCGGCATGCAGGAATTTCACCACGGCGGTGTCGGCCAGCAGCTCGACAAACGGCTGCCATTGCTTGATCGGCAGAGGATCGATGAGGGAGAGTTGTTCACCGTCGTAGAGCTGGATCAGGCCCAGCTGCGGATAGTAGGTGCGCGTTCTGACAAACTCGGTGTCCAGCGCAATCTGGGCATGCTTTCTCGCCTGCTCGCAGACCTGCTGCAATCCGGCATCGGTAGTGATCAACTGATAATTCAAAACATCATTCTCTTGTAGGATTCAAACACAACAACGCCGGCATTCACCGGCGTTGTTGATAGTCAGGCGCGAGAGTGACACCTAGGCGGCATCGGCCGGCTTCGGGTTTTTTTGCTCATCGCGCAGTTCTCGCCGCAAAATCTTGCCGACGTTCGACTTCGGCAGTTCATCGCGGAACTCAACAATTTTAGGCACTTTATACCCGGTCAGGTGGCGACGGCAATGGGTCAACAGCTCTTCCTTGGTCAGCGAAGCGTCTTTCTTCACCACGCAGATCTTCACCGTTTCGCCGGAGACTTCGCTGGGCACGCCGATCGCCGCACATTCCAGCACCTTCGGATGCTGGCTGACCACGTCCTCGATTTCGTTCGGGTAAACGTTGAAACCGGAGACCAGGATCATATCTTTCTTACGATCGACGATGCGCACAAATCCTTGTTCGTCTACGGTCACCACATCACCGGTCGCCAGCCAGCCGTCTTTCAGCACTTCATCGGTGGCTTCCGGGCGCTGCCAATAGCCTAACATAACTTGCGGCCCTTTGACCCACAGTTCGCCGGGTTCACCCGGCGGCACATCGTGACCGTTGTCGTCCACCAGCCGAATGTCCGTCGACGGCACCGGCAAACCGATACTGCCGCTGTAGTGTTTCAGATCGTAAGGGTTACCGGCCACCAGCGGCGCGCACTCCGTCAGGCCATAGCCTTCCAGCAGGTGTTTGCCGGTGGTTTTCTCCCACTTCTCGGCCACCGCTTTTTGCACCGACATGCCGCCGCCGACCGAGAAACGCAGCGTAGAGAAATCGAGCTTGTGGAAATCTTCGTTGTTCAGCAACGCGTTGAACAAGGTATTGACCCCGCTCATGGCGGTGAACGGATATTTGCCGAGTTCTTTCACCAGCCCCGGAATATCGCGCGGGTTGGTGATCAGCAAATTGCGCCCGCCCAGGTCGATAAACAGCAGGCAGTTCACCGTCAGCGCGAAAATATGGTAGAGCGGCAACGCCGTCACCACCAGTTCCTGCCCTTCACGGAACAGCGGCGAATAGGCGGCTTTGGCCTGCTCGAGGTTGGCCTGCATGTTGCGGTGCGTCAGCATCGCGCCCTTTGCCACCCCGGTGGTGCCGCCGGTGTATTGCAGGAAGGCCAGATCGGCATTAATGATGTCCGGTTTCACATATTGCAGACGCCGGCCGCGCTGCAGCGCGCTGCGGAATGAAATGGCGTCCGGCAGGTTGTATTTCGGTACCAGGCGCTTAACGTACTTGACCACGAAGTTGACCAGCGTGCCTTTGGCGGCCGAAAGCTGATCGCCCATGCGCGTCAGGATCACGTGTTTGACCTGGGTGTTGAACACCACTTTTTCCAGCGTATGGGCAAAGTTGGAGACGATGACGATGGCGCTGGCACCGCTGTCGTTCAACTGGTGCTCCAGCTCGCGCGGGGTATACAGCGGGTTGACGTTGACCACCACCATGCCGGCGCGCAGAATGCCGAACAGCGCGATGGGGTATTGCAACAGGTTTGGCATCATCAGCGCGACGCGGTCGCCCTTCTTCAGGCCCAGTTCATTTTGCAGGTAAGCCGCGAAAGCCCGGCTGCGTTCTTCCAGTTTGCGGAAGGTCATCACCTCGCCCATGTTGATAAAGGCGGGCTGATCGGCATAGCGCTGCACGGCATGCTCAAACATTTCGATCAACGACGAATAGCGATCGGCATCAATCTCTGCGGGCACATCTGCCGGATACCGTTTTAACCAGACCTTATCCAAGGTATTACTCCTGAAATCATTACTAATTATCATCGCAGCCCTCAAACTCGCAGCCTAACCATAACAATATTTTAACTCAGCAGACCAGTTCGGGTTTTAAACATTATTCAGGTTGCGATGTACGTCACTAATTGTCGGATATTCCTTATCCCAAAAAACAAAAAGGCGGCCTGAGCCGCCCTGTCAAATTTGTTCACATCAAGCGTATGCTACTCGGTTACGATGGTTTGCACCTGTGCCGGACCAGGGTTATACCAGCCATAGCCTGCCCCCCAACCGGGTCCCCACGGGCCACCACGCCAGCCCCAGGGGCCCATCGGCGCCGGCGGCATCACCACCTGCTGCACCAGATGCCAGCGTTTGAAACCGGTCACGTTCATCGTCACGAAGCGATACGGCGTCATGCCGATCCGCCCCTCTTTCAGCCCGGTAATAGGGCCGACGACGGTCACCAACTGGCCTTTGAAATCAACCGGTTCGAGGAAGCCGTTTACCGTGGCCAGCAAGCGGCCGCGCGACGGTTCGCCCAGTATCGGCCGCGCACCGCTGTCGAGCGGCACCGCCGCAATCTCCAGCACCGTGCGCCCTTGCTCGTTGGCGACGTTAACCACGGTGCCGCCGAAGCGGGCTTCAGCGCCGGTAAACAGGTTCGGTGCATTTTGTACCGAGGAAAGCTGAGTCACCGGCGAGGGGCTGGAGCCTTTGATCGCATCCGGTACGGTGACGCACCCGGTAAGAACCAGCGCGCCGCAGGCGACGGCCAGCAGCGACAGCTTTTTACTTGCAGTGCGGATTAACATGGTCGCAATCTCCTGAAATGCCTGTAACTTTGACCGCGTTTCATCGTTCAAGTTGCAGGCTTTCGTCGCCCGGCATCAACAACAGCACAATACGCCGCGATTACTCGCGGCCCGGCAGTTTTTTCCAGGTCACTTCATTGCGTAGATAGGTGGGCTCGGCGTTTTCCACCGCCACCGCCAACCCCTGTTGCCAGGCGTATAGCGCCAGCGGCAGCATGTCTTGCGCCTGCGGCAACAGCATTTGGCCGTCGCGTACGCTCAGGGTTGAACCGTTGACCAGGTCGGGATAGGTTTGCCAGCCGGTGCCGACGTGGGCCCATTCGCCCTGCAGGCGCTGCGCACGCTCCAGCGCCTGCGCCGGCGACAGCACGGCCTCGCCTTCGCTTTCCAACCAGCTGCCGTCCACCTGGCGTTCAAACTGCCCCCAGTAGACTTCACCCATACGCGCATCGATCGCCGCCAACACGCGCTCCGCGCCGCTGACGCGCCAGGCGCCCTGCGCCATGGTTTGCAGCGTAGAAACGCCAATCATCGGCAGATCGGCACCCAGCGCCAGGCCCTGAGCGATGCCGATGCCGATGCGCACCCCGGTAAAGCTGCCGGGGCCGCGACCGAAGGCCAGCGCATCGAGCTGGTTGAGCGCCAGACCGGATTCCGCCAGCACCCGCTGCACCATAGGTAAAATTCGTTGCGTATGCTCGCGTGGGCACAGCTCAAACAGGGCGTGGATTTCGCCTTGATTCCAGACGGCGACGGAACAGGCTTCCGTCGCGGTATCGATCGCTAAAATTCGCGTGGACATGCCAACCTCTGGCGGGAATAAAACTGGGTTTTTCATACAGGGCGCGCATTGTAGCACAGCCCCGTAAGCCCTTCATCTTTCACGTGGCCGACGCATCGGCGGCCTGCAGGAAGGCGATGGCCTGCTTCAGATCGCGGGTGCGCGGCGTGGGTGGCAGGCTGTTGAGAAACACCTCGCCATAAGGTCTCATCACTAAACGGTTATCGCAAATCACCAGCACGCCGCGATCGTCGGTGTCGCGGATCAAGCGGCCGACGCCCTGTTTCAGGGTGATGACCGCATCCGGCAACTGCACGTCATTGAACGGGTCACCGCCGCGCAGGCGGCAATCTTCAATGCGCGCCTTCAGCAGCGGATCGTCCGGTGAAGTAAACGGCAGTTTATCGATGATGACGCAGGACAGCGCATCGCCGCGCACGTCCACCCCCTCCCAGAAGCTGCTGGTCGCCACCAGCAGCGCGTTACCGGCGGCGACGAACTGCGCCAGCAGCTGCCCTTTGCTGGTTTCCCCTTGCAACAGTACCGGCAGCGTCATGGTGGCGCGGAACTCTTCCGCCAACTCGCGCATCATCTGGTGCGAGGTGCATAAGAAGAAGCAGCGGCCGTTGTTGGCTTCGATTAATGGCCGCAGCATGCGCGCCAGCTGGCGGGCCCCGCCGGGCTGATTCGGCGAAGGCAAAAAGCGCGGCACGCACAGCAACGCCTGTTTGGCATAGTCGAACGGGCTCGGCAACAGCAGCGTTTTGGCCTTGGTCAGCCCCAGCCGTTCGGTGAAATGACCCAACTGGTCATTGACCGACAGCGTGGCCGAGGTAAAGATCCAGCTGCCCGGCTTGTCGTCCAGCATTTCGCGGAACCGATCGGCCACCGTCAGCGGCGTCAGCGCCAGCACGAAGTGGCGCGAGTTGCATTCATACCAATAGCTGTAGCCCGGCTCCGTCACCGCCTTCAGCCGCTTGAGCCGCGCGCGGTACAGCGTGGCGCGTTCAAAGGCGGCGTCCAGCAGCGCCGAACGCCCCAGCGACAGCTTCATCACGTCATAACACAGCTCCAGCGCATCATCGAGCAGCAACAGAGCGCGCTGCACGTTGGGTTCGCCGAGCACGTCGCGCAGATTGCCGCGAAAACCCGGCTCGCCCAGATTCAGACGAAAATCTTGCGTGCTCAGGCTGAGACGGTCGGCGCTTTTTTGCAGTTGAGCGGCGTCGCGTACCTCGGTGCGGTAGGCGATGGTGATGTCCTTCGCCAGATCCAACAGTTGGCGGCTGGTGAGCTGCTGGCCGAAATACTGGCTGGCGATGTCGGGGATTTGGTGCGCCTCGTCGAAAATCATCACCTCGGCTTCCGGGATCAGCTCGGCGAAACCGCCCTCTTTCACCACCATATCCGCCAGGAACAGGTGATGGTTCACCACCACCACATCCGCATCCATCGCGCGGCGACGCGCCTTGACCACGAAGCAATCCTGATACAGCGGGCAGTCGCTGCCCAGGCAGTTGTCATTGGTGCTGGTCACCAATGGCCAGACGAAGCTGTCTTCCGCCACTTCGCTGCAGGTGCTGATGTCGCCCTCTTTGGTCTGCGACGACCACTTGCGCAGCTGCACCAGATCGATCAGCGTCTGCCCCGCCAGTTCGCCGCCGGCCATCGACTGCTGCTCCAGCCGTTCCAAACACAGGTAGTTGGAGCGCCCCTTCAGCAGCGCCAGCTTGCCTTTGTACTTCAACGCCTTGGCGACGGTAGGCAGATCGCGCGCATACAGCTGATCCTGTAACGCTTTCGAACCGGTCGAGATGATCACTTTACGATCGGCGCGCAGCGCCGGCGCCAAATAAGCGAAGGTCTTGCCGGTACCGGTGCCGGCTTCCACCACCAGCTCCTGCTTGAAATTGATCGCCTCGGTAACGGCTTGCGCCATCTGCCGCTGCGGCTCACGCGGTTTGAATCCCTTGATAGCCTGCGCCAAGGCGCCGTCTGTTGCAAAATCGTCTGTCACGCTGTCTCTCTGCCGGTGTCATTCAGCGGTGATTATGCCAAGCCTGCCGCCCGGCTACCACCCACTTTATCGCCGCGCATTTTCATGACCGGCTGTGCTACCCTTAGCACGACTATGATATGGAGATAAGCAAATGAATATCGAAAGAATTGATCCCGATCAGCGCTGGTCCGAGGCCGTAGTGCACAACGAGACCGTTTACTACACCAGCGTGCCGGAAAACCTGGACGACGACGCGACCGCGCAGACCGCCAACGCCCTCGCCGCCATCGACGTGCTGCTGGCGCGCGTCGGTTCGGATAAAAGCCGTATTCTGGATGCCACCATCTTCCTGGCCAACACCGCCGACTTCGCCGCGATGAACGCCGCCTGGGACGCCTGGGTGGTCGCCGGCAGCGCGCCGGTGCGCTGCACGGTGCAGGCGCAGCTGATGAATCCGAAGTACAAGGTGGAAATCAAAATCATCGCCGCGCTGTAAGCCTGAGCGCAGACGAAAAAAAACCGCAGACGGCTACGCCTGCGGTTTTTTTATTGCCGGCTATCAGGACAGTTTGAGGATCACCATCCCCGTCAGCAGCAGCGCCAGGCCAATCCAGCCTTTGGCGTTCAGCCGCTGGCCGAACATGATCCAGCCTGCGGCGATGGTGGCGGCGATACCGAAACCGCCCCACAGCGCATAAGCGATCGACAGATCGATGCCCTTCACCGCCTGCGCCAGGGCGCTGAACGCGCCGAGTACCGACAGCAGCGACAACAGCCCCAGCCAAATTTTACGGAAGCCGTCCGACATCTTCAGGAAGATGTTGGCGATGATTTCCAGCACGATCGCCAGTCCCAGGAACCCAATGTGGTACAACTCAAACTGTTGCATGGTTGTCACCTCGCGGGCTGACCTGTTTTCGCTCTTTGCGGGTGCCGGATTTCACCAGCATGATGCCGGCGATCAGCGTAGCCAGGCCCAGCACCTTCAGCGCCGAGATCGGCTCGTCGAACCACAGCACGCTGAACAGGGTAATGAACAGAATGCCGATGCCTTCCCACAGCGCATAGGCCACGCCCAGCGCCACGCGTTTTACCGCCACCGACAGCAACACATAAGACGCGGTGATCATCACGTACATCACGATGTGCCCGATCATGCCGCCATTGACGCTGGCGTATTTCATCGACAAGGTGCCGATGATTTCGGTCATGATGGCCAAACCTAAAAAGATCCAATAAATCATAATTTTTCTCCCAAACAGCGAATAATGCGCGCCAAGGCATTTTTATCCCGATTTATCTCGTCGAACGGCCGTATTGCGGCGCGCAAGACGCAGAGATCCCTGGGGATAAACTGACCCAAACGCAAAAAGAATGTTTGCCCGGCTGAACGGTAGCGTGAAGGCCTAAGCCCGCCACCTGCACCGGTTAAGGGAGAAAGACGCTATAGCTCGCTGCACCAGTGATGCTCACTGGCAAGGATCGCAGACAGGAAGAGTTGGCAAGTAGAGGTTCTGAGGGTAGTTCCGTTAATAGTCATCATAATAGTTCTCTATTATCAGCCGCACACCGTGCGATTTGCCCAATATCCTCATAAAAGTAAAATTTTCGACTGAGATATTTTTACCACAGCCAAAATGAGAAAGCAAACTGCCGTTTTCATAAAAAAGCAGAAAAAAACGGGTTAAAAATAAGAAAGTTAATCATGATATAAATTAAAAAAGGCTCAACGAAGCGTCGAGCCTTGCGATAATCGCGGGTGCGCAAATAAGCGCCAATCCCAGGCGCGGTGCGGGTTACAACGCAGCCCCGCTGACGGCGCTGCGCGCCAGTTCAGTGATGCGCGCATAGTCGCCGTTTTCGAGCGCATCCGCCGGCACCAGCCAGGAACCGCCGATGCAAAGCACGCTCTTCAACGCCAAATAATCGCGGTAGTTGTTTGGCGTAATGCCACCGGTCGGGCAAAAACGCACCTGCGGGAACGGGCCGCCGATCGCCTGCAGCGCCTTCACGCCGCCGTTGGCTTCCGCCGGGAAGAATTTGAATTCGCGCAGGCCGTGATCCATACCCTGCATCAGCTCGGAAACGGTGCTGATGCCCGGGATCAGCGGGATAGGCCCCGCCGTCGCCGCCTGCAGCAAGGCTTCGGTCAGCCCCGGGCTGATGGCGAACTGCGCCCCCGCCTCGGTCACCTCCCGCAGCTGCTGCGGATTGATCACCGTACCGGCGCCGATGATGGCCTCCGGCACCTCGTTGGCAATAGCGCGGATAGCCTCCAGCCCGCAGGCGGTGCGCAGCGTCACCTCCAGCACCCGCACGCCGCCGGCAACCAGCGCTTTCGCCAGCGGCACCGCCTGCTCCAGCTTGTTGATCACGATAACAGGCACCACCGGTCCCGCCGTCAGGATCTGCTCGGCGCTGGTTTTCCAGTTTTTCATCGTTATTTCTCCATTACTCGCGGTTAACAATGGCACGCCCCTGCCACAGGGCTCCGCGCAAATGCGCGGACGTCCGGCCGTACCGTAAGTGATGTGGCCCACGCGCAGATCGCAGGCAAAAAAAAGCCGGCAGACAGGCTGCCGGCATTGCGCATTACTCGAACTCGTTCCAGGAACGGCCGTCGCGGGTGATCATCGCCACCGAGGCCACCGGCCCCCAGGTGCCCGCCTGATAAGGCTTAGGCGCCTCGTTGTCGGCTTTCCATGCGTCCATGATGGAGTCGACCCACTTCCAGGCTTCTTCCACTTCATCGCGGCGCACGAACAGCGCCTGAATGCCGCGCATGGTCTCCAGCAGCAGGCGCTCGTAGGCGTCCGCCACGTGCTCCTGGTTGAAGGTTTCCGAGAAGCTCAGGTCCAGCTTGGTGGTCTGCAGACGGTGCTTGTGATCCAGCCCCGGCACCTTGTTCAACACCTGAATTTCGATGCCTTCGTCCGGCTGCAGGCGGATGGTCAGCTTGTTCTGCGGCAGCTGCTGGTAAGAATCGCTGAACAGGTTAAGCGGCGGGTTTTTGAAGTACACCACCACTTCCGAGCATTTGGTCGGCAGACGTTTACCGGTACGCAGGTAGAACGGCACCCCGGCCCACTGCCAGTTGTCGATATCCACGCGGATGGAGACGAAGGTTTCGGTGCTGCTGCTCTTGTTCGCCCCTTCCTCTTCCAGATAACCCGGCACTTTCTTGCCCTGGACGAAACCGGCGGTGTACTGACCGCGCACGGTGGTTTCCCGTACATTGGTCTGATCGATACGGCGCAGCGAGCGCAGCACCTTCACCTTTTCGTCGCGGATACGGTCGGTGGTCAGATCCGCCGGCGGCGACATGGCGATCATGGTCAGGATCTGCAGCAGGTGGTTCTGGATCATGTCGCGCATCTGGCCGGCCTGGTCGAAGTAACCCCAACGCCCTTCGATACCCACCTCTTCCGCCACGGTGATCTGCACCGAATCGATGGTGCGGTTATCCCAGTTGGAGGCGAACAGCGAGTTGGCGAAACGCAGCGCCAACAGGTTCAGCACCGTCTCTTTGCCGAGATAGTGGTCGATACGGTAAACCTGGGATTCGTTGAAGTACTCCGCCACCTGATCGTTGATCACGCGGGAGGACGCCAGATCGGTGCCCAACGGCTTTTCCATTACCACGCGCGCTGGCTCATGATTCAGCTTGGCTTCGCCCAACCCTTTGCAGATGGCGCCGAAGGTGCTTGGCGGCATGGCGAAGTAGTTGATGGTGGTGCGGTGTTTCTGATCCAGCATTTTACCCAGTTTGGTAAAGTTCTTGCTGTCATTGACGTCCAGATTGCAGAAGTCCAGGCGTGCGCTCAGCGTGGCCCAGAGTTCGTCATCCAGTTTTTCTTTCATGAAGGTGCCAAGCGCTTCCTTGACCACTTCGGTATAGGCTTTTTTATCCCACTCCGCGCGGCCGACGCCGATGATCCGCGTATCCGGGTGGATGTGTCCGGCTTTCTCTAACTGGTACAGGGAAGGCAGCAGCTTACGGCGCGCCAAATCACCTTTCGCGCCGAAAATAACCAGGTCACACGCCTGGGCTGTAGAGGTTACCGCCATGTTCATCTCCTCGTTGCAGGATATTTGTAATTTTCTTACATTACTAATGTACTCTGTTTGACTACGGCCAGCAAACCCGGCGCAGAAGCAGGAAAAAAGACCTCAAGATTCCAGTGGTAGCGCCAATGCGCGCCAGAGCCCGCACAGGCGGGCAAAACTGTAATTTTTCGTCTTTTTTGACGCTCTGTTACCATTATGAAAGTTAGACACAGGTCATATTCTGGTGAAAAAAGCCTGCATACGCCCTGTCGAGACTGCCAACGGTTACCAGCACGTAGTATATTTTCACTAAACCGGCATTGATTTCTCCTTTGTTTGAAATCGACATACCCTATCGATTCCAGGTTACAGCCGCTCGTTTGGCGTCTGCGTGCGCGGCGAACACGGGCGAAATTCGGCGCTGTTGCTTGAAAGCCACAGGGATAAAACCATGAGTGACTCTCGTTATATGAATACGCTGGACAAAATCCAGAGCCATCTGGAACTCCTGAGCAAATCTGAAAGGAAAGTCGCCGAGGTGATCCTGGCCTCCCCACAGACCGCCATTCACTCCAGCATTGCCACGCTGGCGCGCATGGCCGACGTCAGCGAACCTACCGTCAACCGCTTTTGCCGCCGCCTTGATACCAAAGGCTTTCCCGATTTCAAACTGCACCTCGCCCAAAGCCTGGCTAACGGCACGCCCTACGTAAACCGTAACGTTGAGGAAGACGACAGCGTCGATTCCTATACCAGCAAGATCTTCGAATCGGTCATGGCCAGCCTGGATACAGTAAAGGCAAATTTGGATATTGCCGCAATCAATCGTGCGGTTGACCTGCTCACCCAGGCAAAAAAGATCTCTTTCTTCGGCCTGGGCGCCTCCGCGGCGGTGGCGCACGACGCGATGAACAAATTTTTCCGCTTCAATATCCCGGTGGTCTACTTCGATGACATCGTCATGCAACGCATGAGCTGCATGAACTCCGGCGAAGGGGACGTGGTGGTGTTGATCTCACACACCGGCCGCACCAAAAATCTGGTGGAGATGGCCCACCTGGCGCGAGAAAACGACGCCACGGTATTGGCTATCACCTCGCGCGACACCCCGCTCGCTCAGGCGGCGACCCTTCCTTTGCTGCTCGATGTGCCCGAAGACACCGACGTTTACATGCCGATGGTGTCGCGGATCGCGCAATTAACGCTCATTGACGTGCTCGCCACCGGATTTACCTTGCGCAGAGGGGCTAAATTCAGAGATAACTTGAAGCGGGTCAAAGAAGCGCTCAAAGAATCGCGCTTTGATAAAGGGGTGGTCATTCCCAACAGTTTTGACTCGTGACCTGACGAAGAAAAAATCGCCGTTCAACAGACATTTGAATGACGGCATCAGAGGCTGTACCCTGTTAATATGCTCATGCGGGTAACCCGGGTGAAATATCAGTGTTGTAAAATTACATTTCACGCCTGGTTTCGTTATCCGACGTTTATCGCAACACCAATATTTGCTTCACCAGTCAACGGAGTAATACATGTCCAGACGGCTCAGAAGAACCAAAATCGTTACCACCCTGGGTCCGGCTACAGACCGCGACAATAATCTGGAAAAGATCATTGCCGCCGGCGCCAACGTAGTTCGGCTTAACTTCTCCCACGGCAGCCCGGAAGACCACCAGGCTCGCGCTGACAAAGTGCGTGAAATCGCCGCCAAACTGGGACGTCACGTCGCTATCCTCGGCGATCTGCAAGGGCCGAAAATCCGCGTATCCACCTTCAAGGAAGGCAAAATCTTCCTCAACGTGGGCGATAAATTCCTGCTGGACGCCAACCTGTCAAAAGGCGAAGGCGATAAAGAAAAAGTCGGTATCGACTATAAAGGCCTGCCTGCCGACGTGGTGCCGGGCGATGTCCTGCTGCTCGACGACGGCCGCGTTCAGCTGAAAGTGCTCGAAGTTCAGGGCATGAAAGTGTTTACCGAAGTCACCGTCGGCGGCCCGCTGTCCAACAACAAGGGCATCAACAAACTCGGCGGTGGCCTGTCGGCCGAAGCGCTGACCGAGAAAGACAAGGCAGACATCGTGACCGCCGCCAAGATTGGCGTCGATTACCTGGCGGTCTCCTTCCCGCGTACCGGTGAAGACCTGAACTATGCTCGCCGCCTGGCGCGCGACGCCGGCTGCAACGCCAAGATCGTGTCCAAGGTTGAGCGCGCCGAAGCGGTCTGCAGCGACGAAGCGATGGACGACATTATTCTGGCCTCCGACGTGGTCATGGTTGCCCGCGGCGACCTCGGCGTCGAAATCGGCGATCCGGAACTGGTCGGCATTCAGAAGAAACTGATCCGCCGCGCCCGTACCCTGAACCGCGCGGTGATCACCGCGACCCAGATGATGGAGTCGATGATCACCAACCCGATGCCGACCCGCGCCGAAGTCATGGACGTGGCCAACGCCGTGCTGGACGGCACCGACGCCGTTATGCTGTCGGCGGAAACCGCCGCCGGCCAATACCCGGCGGAAACCGTGGCGGCGATGGCGCGCGTTTGTCTGGGCGCCGAGAAGATCCCAAGCATCAACGTCTCCAAACACCGCCTGGACGTGCAGTTCGACAATATCGAAGAAGCGATTGCCATGTCTTCGATGTATGCCGCCAACCACCTGAAAGGCGTTACCGCGCTGATCGCCATGACAGAGTCCGGCCGCACCGCGCTGATGATGTCGCGCATCAGCTCCGGCCTGCCGATTTTCGCCATGTCGCGTCATGAGCACACGCTGAACCTGACCGCGCTGTATCGCGGCGTGACGCCGGTGTATTTCGACAGCCACAAAGACGGCGTGATCGCCGCCAATGAAGCCGTCAATCGCCTGCGCGACAAAGGCTTCCTGGTCTCCGGCGATCTGGTGATCGTCACCCAGGGCGACGTGATGGAAACCGTCGGCACCACCAATACCAGCCGTATCCTGCGCGTCGAGTAATCCACGCCGCAGACGAAATGCCGGCCGGCTCACGTTGGCCGGCATTTTTTTTGCCCTGACACCGCCATAAAAGACGGAGAACGCCATGCTCCACCAACACACTCCCGCAGCGAGCGATGATGAGCTCGATCTCGACGGCCACGGCCTGACGCAGCTCGACGAGTCGCCGTTAGCCGGCCACGCGCTGCGCAAGATTAGCCTGTACGACAATCAGCTGACGGCCTTCCCCGCCTCGATCTTCCGGCACCGAAATCTGCGGGTGCTGAATATCTCCTGTAATCAGCTCGACCGCCTGCCGCCGGAGATTGGCCAGCTGCAACAGCTCGAGATGTTCGATTTTGGCCACAATCGCGCAAGCGAACTCCCCGAAGAACTGGGGCAGCTGCATCGGTTGAAATACCTCTATCTGAGCGATAACGGCTTTAGCGAGCTGCCGCGCTCGCTGGCGCAGCTGCAGCAGCTGGTTTACCTCAACGCGACCGACAACCATTTAACCGCTTTACCACAGGCAATACCGAGGCTTGCGGCATTGCAGGAGCTGCGTTTATACAACAACCGCATCGGCAGCCTGCCCGCCGAAATCGGGCAACTGCGCGCGCTGCGCGAACTGCATATCATGAAAAATGCCCTGACTTCGCTGCCGGCGGAAATGGCTCAGCTCGGTGAGCTGGAGATACTCGATGCGGCTAACAATGCCATCGCCGAGCTGCCGCTGGCCTTCTGCCGGCTGCCGCGGTTGAGCGAGCTGAACCTGCGTTTCAATCAGCTGACGCGTCTGCCGGAAAATATCGGCGAGCTGACGGCGCTGAGAAGTCTGGACCTGCGCGCCAACCGCCTGAGCGACCTACCGGAAAGCCTCGGCGAACTGAGCCGCCTGCGCAAGCTGGACCTGCGCTGGAATGATTTCACCCGCACGCCTAAAGTCGTCGACATCCTGCGGGCTCGCGGCTGTATGGTGCACATCTGAAGAGACG
Organism: Acanthamoeba sp. SK_2022b; assembly: GCA_027943245.1. Lineage (NCBI taxonomy): Eukaryota > Discosea > Longamoebia > Acanthamoebidae > Acanthamoeba > Acanthamoeba sp. SK_2022b. Next base: position 78,080 of record JANDJZ010000199.1, read on the forward strand.
CCGGCCGGGTTGTGGCCCGGCCGGCGTTAGCGGGAGACAGGATTAACGATACAGATCGTCGCGCGAGTAAGGTTCAATCTCCCCTTCCTTGCGCGTCTTCAGTAGTTTGAGGATCCAGGTGTACTGCTCCGGGTTCGGGCCCACCAGATTTTCCACCTCTTCGTTCATGCGGCGGGCAATGCGCGGATCGTCGGCTTCGGCCAGGTCATCCATCGGCTCGCGGATATAAATGTCCAGCATGCTGGTTTTGCCGTCGTACACCGGGAATAAAGGCACGATCGCCGCACGACACACTTTCATCAACCGGCCTACCGCCGGCAGCGTCGCCTTATAGGTCGCGAAGAAATCGACGAACTCGCTGTGCTCCGCGCCATGATCCTGATCGGGCAGGTAGTAGCCCCAATACCCCTGCCGCACCGAACTGATAAACGGTTTGATGCCGTCGTTGCGCGCGTGCATGCGGCCGCCGAATTTACGCCGCACGGCATTCCACAGGTAGTCGATCAGCTGATTACGCTGATTGTGGAACATCGCTGCCATCGGTTGGCCGCGCGCGGCCATCAGCATCGCCGGCACATCCACCGCCCAGCCGTGAGGCACCAGGAAAATGACGTTGCGCCCTTCCGCCCGGATCTTGTCCAGCACCTCTTCACCGTGCCAACGCACGCGCTTGAGCACTTTCTCCGGCTTGGTGCAGGCCAGTTCCGCCATCAGCACCATCGACTGCGGCGCGCAGGCGAACATCTGGTCGATGATGTGCTCACGTTCGCTTTCCGGCAGCTCCGGCAAGCAATAAAGCAAATTGATGCGGGCACGACGGCGTGCGCCCTTCGCCAGCTTGCCGGCCAGTTTGCCGACCGCCCCCAGCACCGGATCGCGCAGGCGCGCAGGCACCAGCGAAATGCCGGCCATCAGGCCGGTTCCCAACCACACGCCCCAGTAGCGCGGATATAAAAAGGCTTTCTGAAACTGCGGGATGAACTCTACGTTCGATTTCTTCTCGTTTTGCATGCACATGCTCTTTGCTTAGCGATTCGGCTAATCATAATTGCCATCACCGATTTTGCAATTAACAACCGCGAACCGCCCAGATAAAACAGCATCGGCCCGCAATCAGGCCGATGAAATTGACGGCGCCGAAGCGCCGGAAAAAGGGGGTATTAATCCAGCTGCAGCTGAGGAACCACTTCCTTCACCTGCGCCAGATAATCGCTGCGGTCTTTGCCGCTCAGCCCTTCGGAACGCGGCAACTTGGCCGTCAGCGGGTTCACCGCCTGTTGGCCGGTCCACAGTTCAAAGTGCAGGTGCGGCCCGGTGGAGCGCCCGGTGTTGCCGGAAAGCGCAATGCGATCGCCGCGTTTCACCTTCTGGCCCGGTTTCACCAGCAGTTTTTTCAGGTGCATATAGCGCGTGGTGTACTGGCGACCATGACGGATCGCCACATAGTTGCCCGCCGCGCCGCTGCGTTTGGCGATCACCACCTCACCGTCGCCGACCGCCAGCACCGGCGTGCCGACCGGCATGGCGAAATCGACGCCCTTGTGCGGCGCCACGCGGCCGGTCACCGGGTTCACGCGACGCGGGTTGAAGTTGGAGGAGATGCGGAACTGTTTCATGGTCGGGAAACGCATGAAGCCGCGCGCCAGGCCAGAGCCCTGGCGATCGTAGAATTTGCCGTCTTCGGCGCGGATCGCATAGTAATCTTTGCCGCCGGTGCGCAGACGCACGCCCAACAGCTGGCTTTGCGATTTCTTACCGTCGAAATGCTCGCGCGACATCAGCACGGAGAACTGGTCGCCTTTGCGCAACTTGCGGAAATCGAGCTGCCACTGCAGCGCCTTGATCACCGCATTGATTTCGTTACGGCTCAGCCCGGCGTCGCCGGCGCTGCTGACGAAGCTGCCGTTGACCCGGCCGCTGATCACGTTGTTGCGCCATTCCCCCTGCTGCGCCTCTTTCGACTCTTTGAAGCTATTGCCGACGCGGTCATAGGTGCGGGTTTCGCGGCGGGAAACTTCCCAGGTCAACTGCTGCAGATCGCCCGCATCATTGACGGTCCACGACAGCTGTTGGCCGATCTTCAGATTACGCAGATCGCGGTTTTGCGAAGCCAGCAAGGTGACATCCGACATATCGATGCCGTACTGCGTCAGAATGCTGCCGAGGGTGTCGCCGGTGGAAACCACATATTCATGCACGCCATCGTCGCCGGCATCTTTTTGATCCAGCTCATCCTGCGGGATTTCGTCATCGGGGGTGGGTTGGTCGGCATCAATCGGTTCACTGGCTTCGGGGAGCAATGACCGCATCTGGCTGGATTCTAACTCGACGCTCTTGGCAATGGGGTTGTGTTCTGGGTGGTAAACAAAAGGCCGCCAAACAGCGACGGCCAATGTGACGACTGTCAGCGACCCCAGCATGACGCGGTGGGGCCGTGGCAGGTTGTTATACGCCAGAGCGATAGTTCGGACTATCTGCTGCACTCGATATTATCCTCATAAGCTTTACTTCAGGCAGCTCACGTACTGGTTTGACAGCTGAGTCAGGAATTTCCCGTAGCTGTCCTTCCCCAGCGCGATGCCGATGCCCAGCGGGTCCAGCGTTCCGGAACGCACTTTGGTACCCTTGGCGACGGCATTGATTACGGCCGGCCTGAATTGTGGCTCAGCAAAAACGCATACCGCTTTCTGCTCAACCAACTGTGTTCGAATTTGGTGTAGGCGCTGTGCTCCAGGCTGAATTTCGGGATTGACGGTGAAATGGCCCAGCGGACTCAAACCGTAGTGTTTCTCAAAGTAGCCGTAAGCATCATGAAAAACAAAATAACCCTTACCTTGCACAGGCGTAAGCATGTTACCAACATTTTTGTCAGTTTGCGTCAGCAGATTCTCGAACTGGCGCAGGTTTGCGTCTAATTTGTCCTTATTTTGCGGCATAAGTTCCAACAATCTGTCGTGAATCGCGATCGCGGTCACTTTTGCTATCTCCGGCGACAGCCAAACGTGCATATTGTACTCGCCGTGATGATGCCCATGATCGTCATCGGCATGGTTATGCGCTTCGCCTGCATGATCATGATCGTCGTCATCTTCGCCTTTCATCAGCAACGGCTTCACCGCCGGCAGTTCACTGATGGCCAGTTTGCGGGTTGCCGAGATCGGCACCAGCGCCTTGTTCAGGAACGCCTCCATGTCCGGCCCGACCCACAGCACCAGATCCGCAGAGCGCAAACGCTGAATATCGGAAGGGCGCAGCGCAAAATCGTGCGGTGAAGCGCCGTCCGGCAGCAACACCTCGGTCGGCGTCACGCCGTCGGCGATGGCCGATGCGATAAAGCCTAGCGGACGAATCGAGGTCACCACCGCAGCGGAAGCGCTGCTCAGCGGGCCGGCCATCAACAGTGCGCTGGCCAGCAGCGTGCGCTGCAGCCATTTATTTTTCTTTGCCATCATCAGTAATCCCATCGTTTTCATCAACAAGGCGTGATATTATAACATTCGCTTCGTTCTGCAACCTGTAATCTCGAGATGTCTACACTGATAACGCTAAAAAATATCTCCGTCGCCTTCGGCAGCCGCAAGGTGCTGTCGAACATTTCCCTCAGCCTGCAACCCGGCCGTATTCTCACGCTGCTGGGCCCGAACGGCGCGGGCAAGTCTACGTTGGTGCGCGTGGTGCTGGGATTGGTCAAACCGACCGCCGGCACGCTGGAGCGTGAGCCCGATCTGCGCATTGGCTACGTGCCGCAAAAGCTGCACCTCGACGCCACCCTGCCGTTGACCGTCAGCCGCTTTATGCGTCTCAAGCCCGGCGTAAAGAAAGCCGACATTCTGCCGGCGCTCAAGCGCGTGCACGCCGCTCACCTGCTCGACCAGCCGATGCAAAAGCTCTCCGGGGGCGAAAACCAACGCGTGCTGCTGGCGCGAGCGCTGCTGAACAAACCGCAGCTGCTGGTGCTGGACGAACCCACGCAAGGGGTGGACGTCAACGGCCAGCTGGCGCTGTACGATCTCATCGATCAGCTGCGTAAAGAGCTGGGCTGCGCCGTGCTGATGGTCTCGCACGATCTGCATCTGGTGATGGCGAAAACCGACGAGGTCTTGTGCCTCAATCAGCACATCTGCTGCTCCGGGGCACCGGAGGTGGTGTCGATGCATCCCGAATTCATCGCCATGTTCGGCAACCGCGGCGCAGAGCAACTGGCGGTGTATCGCCACCATCACAACCACCGTCACGACCTGCAGGGAAGAATTGTCTTGAAGAAAACCGGGAGCCGCGAAGCATGATTGAACTGTTACTTCCCGGCTGGCTGGCTGGCGTGTTGTTGGCTGGCGCCGCCGGGCCGCTGGGTTCCTTCGTGGTCTGGCGTCGCATGTCCTACTTTGGCGATACCCTGGCGCACGCCTCGCTGCTCGGCGTCGCCTTTGGTCTGCTGCTGGACATCAATCCCTTCTATGCGGTGATCGCCATTACGCTGCTGCTGGCTCTGGCCCTGGTGTGGCTGGAACGCCGCCCGCAGCTTTCAGTGGATACCCTGCTCGGCATTCTGGCCCACAGCGCCCTGTCGCTCGGGCTGGTGGTGGTGGCGTTGATGTCTAACGTGCGGGTCGATCTGATGGCCTACCTGTTCGGCGATCTGCTGTCGGTCACGCTGAGCGATATCCTGATGATCGCCGGCGGCGTCGCCGTGGTGCTGCTGGTGCTGTGGTGGCAGTGGCGCGATCTGCTGTCGATGACCATCAGCCCGGAGCTGGCGCACGTCGACGGCGTTAACCTGGTGCGCGCACGCACCGTGTTGATGCTGGTCACCGCCTTGACTATCGGTCTGGCGATGAAATTCGTCGGCGCGCTGATCATCACCTCACTGCTGATCATTCCGGCCGCCACCGCTCGCCGCTTCGCGCGCACGCCGGAACAGATGGCCGGCGTCGCGGTGCTGCTCGGCATGGTGGCCGTCACCGGCGGCCTGACCTTCTCGGCGTTTTACGATACGCCGGCCGGCCCTTCGGTGGTGCTCTGCGCCGCCGTGCTGTTCACGCTGAGCCTGTTCAAAAAACAGCAGGCCTGATTAAAGCCGGGATATGACAAGGGCCGCATCTGCGGCCCTTTCTACTGCTGACAGAGGAGGAAAAAACGCGGTTTTTCCTCCTCTGTGGTGAGCAGCCGAAAATCAATGAATTGATTTCCCTTATTTTTATATACGCCTTCTATTAATCCGATAACGTCATCAAGTTCAACATTAACGTCAAGGGCCGCAGATGCGGCCCTTTTTTATGACGGGTGGAAAACTTATGCTTCGCGCTCGAGCCCGAAGTGCCGGTAGGCATGCTGCGTCGCCAGGCGGCCGCGCGGCGTGCGCTGGATAAAGCCCTGCTGGATCAGGAACGGCTCGATCACGTCCTCGATGGTTTCACGCTCTTCGCCGATCGCCGCCGCCAGGTTGTCCAGCCCGACCGGGCCGCCGGTAAATTTGTCGATAATCGCCAGCAGCAGTTTGCGATCCATATAGTCGAAGCCTTCGGCATCGACGTTGAGCATATCGAGCGCCTGCGCCGCCACCGAACCGCTGATCACCCCGTTGGCGCGCACTTCGGCGAAGTCGCGCACCCGGCGCAACAGGCGGTTGGCGATACGCGGCGTCCCCCGCGCCCGGCGCGCCACTTCATGGGCACCCTCGTCGGACAGTTCCAACCCCAGGCACCCGGCGCTGCGCGAGACGATGTGCTGCAAATCCGCCACCTGATAAAACTCCAGCCGCTGGACAATGCCGAAGCGATCGCGCAGCGGCGAGGTCAGCGAGCCGGCGCGGGTGGTGGCGCCCACCAGCGTGAACGGCGGCAAATCGAGCTTAATCGAACGCGCCGCCGGCCCTTCGCCGATCATGATATCCAGCTGGTAGTCTTCCATCGCCGGATACAGCACTTCTTCCACCACCGGTGACAAACGGTGGATTTCGTCGATGAACAAGACGTCGTGCGGTTCGAGGTTGGTCAGCATCGCCGCCAAATCGCCCGCCTTCTCCAGAACCGGGCCGGAAGTGGTGCGCAAATTCACGCCCATTTCGTTGGCCACGATGTTGGCCAGGGTGGTTTTCCCCAACCCTGGCGGGCCAAAGATCAGTAAATGGTCGAGCGCGTCGCCGCGCTGCTTGGCCGCCTGAATGAAGATCTCCATCTGCTCGCGCACGTGCGGCTGGCCGACGTATTCGGTCAGCAGCTTGGGACGAATGGCGCGATCGAGGATCTCTTCTTCGTTGATCGGTTCGGCGGAAATCAGGCGATCGGCTTCAATCATTATCTACCCCTTTTCGGCCTTACAGGGCGGCGCGCAGCGCGTCGCGGATCAGGGTTTCGCAGTCGGCGCCCGGCTTGGCAATCTTGCTGACCATGCGGCTGGCTTCCTGCGGCTTATAGCCCAGCGCCACCAGCGCCGAAACGGCCTCGGCTTCCGCGTCCACATCCGGCGCTTTGTCGGTGGCAGACGGCAGGCTGATCTCGCTGCTGCTATTGAACAGGTCGCCGTTAAGCCCTTTGAAACGGTCTTTCATCTCTACCACCAGGCGCTCGGCGGTTTTTTTGCCCACGCCCGGCAGCTTGACCAGTGCAGTGATCTCTTCGCGCTCCACCGCGCTGACGAACTGCTGCGCGGACATGCCCGACAGGATCGCCAGCGCCAGCTTCGGCCCAACGCCGTTGACCTTGATCAGCTCGCGGAACAGCGCGCGCTCCTGCTTGTCGTTGAAACCGTACAGCAGGTGCGCGTCTTCACGCACCACGAAGTGGGTAAACACGATGGCCTCTTGCCCCAGTTCCGGCAGCTCGTAAAAGCAGGTCATCGGCATGTGTACCTCATAGCCCACGCCGTTCGCCTCCAGTAACACCAGCGGCGGCTGCTTTTCCAGAATATTTCCTCTGAGACGACCTATCATTTACCCTCCTGCAGAATGACCGGGCATGGCGCCCTGCCATGCCGTTGCTGGTAAAGCTTATAACATAAAAAAGGCTGGATGAATATCCAGCCTGAGCAATCATCGCTTTGCGTCAGCGCAAACGCCCGCGCGCCAGGTTCAACCGCCCTTCGCTCATCCGCAGCACGTTCTGGCTGAGGTGGCAGTGGGTAATGGCGATGGCCAGGGCATCGGCGGCGTCCGCCTGCGGGTTGGCCGAGAGTTTGAGCAGCGAGCGCACCATGTGCTGTACCTGCGCCTTTTCGGCCGCGCCGGTGCCGACCACGGTCTGTTTGACCTGCCGCGCCGCATACTCGAACACTTCCAGATTCTGATTCACCGCCGCCACGATCGCGACGCCGCGCGCCTGGCCGAGCTTGAGCGCCGAATCCGGGTTCTTGGCCATAAACACCTGTTCGATGGCGAAGAAATCGGGCTGAAACTGGGTGATGATCTCACTGACGCCGGCGTAAATCAGCTTCAGCCGCGTCGGCATGTCGTCCACCACCGTGCGGATGCAGCCGCTGGCGATATAGCTCAACTGACGCCCCTGCTGGCGGATAAGGCCATAGCCGGTGACGCGTGAGCCGGGATCGATACCGAGTATGATCGCCATATCTACATCCACCTTGCATGCACGGCGCCGCCGAACGGCGGCGCCCGTTTTACCGGATTACAGCGTCGCCGCCACTTCGTCGGAGATTTCACCGTTATGGTAAACTTCCTGCACGTCGTCGCAGTCTTCCAGCATATCGATCAGGCGCAACAGCTTAGGCGCGGTTTCCGCGTCCATGTCGGCCTTGGTCGATGGGATCATCGACACTTCCGCCGCTTCGGCTTCGAAGCCCGCCGCGGTCAGCGCGTCTTTCACCGCGCCCAGGCTTTCCCAGGCGGTGAACACGTCGATCGCGCCATCGTCATAGGTCACGATGTCTTCCGCACCGGCTTCCAGCGCCGCTTCCATCACGGTGTCTTCATCCAGGCCCGGTGCATAGGTGATCACGCCCTTCTTGGTGAACAGGTAAGCCACGGAACCGTCGGTGCCGAGGTTGCCGCCGCATTTGGTGAAGGCGTGGCGCACTTCCGCCACGGTGCGGTTGCGGTTGTCGCTCAGGCATTCGATCATGACGGCGGTGCCGCCAGGGCCGTAACCTTCATAGATGATGGTTTCCATGTTGGTATCATCATCGCCGCCCACCCCGCGCGCGATGGCACGGTTCATGGTGTCGCGCGTCATGTTGTTCGACAGCGCCTTGTCCATCGCCGCGCGCAGACGCGGGTTGGAATCCGGATCGCCGCCGCCCAGCTTGGCGGCCGTGACCAGCTCACGAATAATCTTGGTGAAAATTTTACCGCGCTTGGCGTCCTGCGCCGCTTTACGGTGCTTTGTGTTGGCCCACTTACTATGACCTGCCATAAAAAAATCTCCGAAAAAAACTACTGGACTGAATTGATCACGAACTCTTCAATCGCCTGCTGATTGCTCCATGACTTGGTTAACTTCACGGCCTCGGCCGCCTCAAGCCATTGGTAAGCGTGATGCTCGGTAATCACCGGATCGCGCTCCTCGGGCAACGCCAGACAGAACCAGTGCTCTTTATTGCGCGTGGTTCCCGGCGCATAGCGATGTCGCAAATGGACAAAGAGTTCAAACTCCACGCAGCGCTGGCAATCGAACAACGGCAGGTGCTCTGCTTCGATATCGATGCCGACTTCTTCCATGACTACACGCTGCGCGGCATGCGGCGGCGACTCATCCTGTTCCAGGCTGCCGGTGACCGACTGCCAGAACTCGGTATCGTCGCGCCGCTGTAACATCAGCACCCGACCACTGGATTTCGCGTAAATCACTACCAGGATAGATTCAGGGCGCTTGTAACTCATCACTCGCTCTCTTGTTCCGCACCGGCTTTCTTTACCACGCTGATCGCCAGCTCCTGCAGCGACGCCGGGTTGGCGAAGCTCGGTGCGTCGGTCATCAGACAGGCCGCCGCGGTGGTTTTCGGGAAGGCGATGACGTCGCGGATGTTGTCGGTGCCGGTCAACAGCATCACCAGACGATCCAGGCCGAAAGCCAGGCCGGCGTGCGGCGGCGTACCGTACTTCAACGCGTCCAGCAGGAAGCCGAACTTCTCGCGCTGTTCGTGTTCGTTAATGCCCAGAATGCTGAACACCGTCTGCTGCATTTCGCTGCGGTGGATACGCACCGAACCGCCGCCCACTTCGTAACCGTTGATCACCATGTCATAGGCGTTGGCGATGGCGTTGACCGGCGCTGCCGCCAGCTCTTCCGGGCTCATGTCGCGCGGCGAAGTGAACGGGTGGTGCATGGCCGCCAGGCCGCCCTCTTCGTCTTCTTCGAACATCGGGAAGTCAACCACCCACAGCGGTGCCCAGCTGTCGAGTTGCGTCAGCGCCAGATCGCGACCCAGCTTCAGACGCAGCGCGCCCATCGCATCGGTGACAATCTTGAAGCTGTCGGCGCCGAAGAACAGGATATCGCCGGTCTGCGCATCGGTGCGCGCCAGGACCGCTTCCAGCACGTCCGCGCTGAGGAATTTGGCGATCGGGCTCTGCACGCCTTCCATGCCGGCGGCGCGGTCGTTGACTTTCAGCCACGCCAGGCCTTTGGCGCCGTAGATGTTGACGAAAGCGCCGTACTCGTCGATCTGCTTGCGGGTCAGCTGTGCGCCGCCCGGTACGCGGATCGCCGCCACGCGGCCTTTGGCGTCGTTGGCCGGGCCGGAGAAGACTTTAAACTCGACGTCTTTGACCAGGTCAGCCACGTCCACCAGCTCCAGCGGGTTACGCAGGTCCGGCTTGTCGGAGCCAAAGCGACGCATCGCTTCGGCGAAAGTCATGACCGGGAAATCGCCCAGATCCACGCCCTTCACGTCCAGCCACAGTTCGCGCGCCAGTTTCTCCATCACTTCACGTACCTGATCGGCGGTCATGAAGGAGGTTTCGACGTCGATCTGGGTGAATTCAGGCTGACGGTCCGCACGCAGGTCTTCGTCACGGAAGCATTTGACGATCTGGTAGTAACGATCGAAGCCGGACATCATCAGCAGCTGTTTGAACAGCTGTGGGGACTGCGGCAGCGCGTAGAATTTGCCCTTGTGCACGCGGCTCGGCACCAGGTAATCGCGGGCACCTTCCGGCGTCGCCTTGGTCAGCATCGGCGTTTCGATATCGAGGAAGCCGTGGCTGTCCATGAAGCGGCGAACGAAGCTGGTGATTTTGGCGCGGGTCTTCAGACGCTCGGCCATTTCCGGGCGACGCAGATCCAGGTAGCGGTATTTCAGGCGCGCTTCTTCACTGTTGACCTGGTTGGAGTCCAGCGGCAGCGGCTCGGAGCGGTTGATGATTTCCAGCGCGTGGGCGAACACTTCCACTTCGCCGGTGGCCATATCTTTATTGATCTGGCTGTCCGGACGCGCACGCACGGTGCCGACGATCTGGATGCAGAACTCATTGCGCAGGTCGTAGGCCTTGTCGAACGCCACTTTCTGGTCCGGATCGAAGAACACCTGCACGATGCCTTCGCGGTCGCGCATATCAATAAAGATCAGGCCGCCGAGATCGCGACGACGATTGACCCAACCACACAGAGTGACTTCCTGGCCCACGTGGGACAGATTCAACTGCCCGCAATATTCAGTACGCATACGCTATCCTTTTACACAGCCGATGCCGCGCCGGGCTACTGCGCCCCTGTCGCGCGGCTGTTATCTGATAAATTCTACTTGTTACCCGGTTTAAAATCCGTCGCATACCAGCCGGTACCCTTAAGCTGGAAACCGGAGGACGAGATCAACTTGGTCAACGCGGGCTGCCCACACGCCGGGCAGTCTGCCAGCGGCGCATCGGAAAATTTTTGCAATTTCTCTAACCGATGGTTGCAAGCACCACATGCATATTCATAAATCGGCATAGGTCGTTGGATTAAAGAGTGTTGAAAAAAGGGAGTCATTATAAAGGAAATTCATCCGCCCGATAAGTGCGAACACAGCATTGTTACTGCACTAAATGGCGCGTTTTCGTTCGAATCAACACATCGATTAACAAATTTCCCATTAACCTGCGACAGTTTTTTCACGTAGCCTGATTCTCCCCCGGTTTGCGCCGTACGCTGCTCGCCTGGCGCGCCGAACAGTTTTTATCCACTTCGCAACGAGATGAAATCCATGCTGAAACTTGACGCCCAAACCACCGCTCTGGTGCTGATCGATTTGCAAAACGGCATTCTGCCCTACGCCGGCGGCCCGCACAGCGCCGACCAGGTAGTGGCGAACGCCGCCCTGCTGGCCGCGCGTTTTCGTCTGCTGGGCGCGCCGGTGCTGCTGGTGCGCGTCGGCTGGTCCGACACCTTCGCCGAAGCGCTGAAACAGCCGGTGGACAAACCGGCTCCCGCGCCCGCCGGCGGCTTGCCGGTCAGTTGGTGGGAGTTCCCCGCACCGCTGGCGGTCAATGACAGCGATATTCTGGTCACCAAACGCCAATGGGGCGCCTTCTACGGCACCGATCTGGATTTACAGCTGCGCCGCCGCGGCATCAAATCCGTGGTGCTGGGCGGCATCTCCACCAATATTGGCGTAGAGTCCACCGCGCGCGCCGCCTGGGAACACGGCTATGAACTGGTGATCGCCGAAGACGTCTGCAGCGCGCAGAACGCGGAAATGCACCGCTTCGCGTTCGAACACATCTTCCCACGTCTGGCGCGGGTGCGCGACACCGGCGAAATTCTTGCCGCGCTCGAGCGGTAACGTTAAGTTGTAGCCTGATGATCTCAGTAAAGGAAGACGACGCCGTGATCTACATCGGATTGCCGCAGTGGCAACATGCGGCCTGGAACCGCATCGGGCTGCGTGACTTGGCGGATTACAGCCGCTACTTCAACTGCGTGGAGGGTAACACCACCTTCTACGCGCTGCCGAAGCTGGAAATCGTGCAGCGCTGGCGCGACATGACCGGCGACGATTTTCGCTTCTGCTTCAAATTCCCGTCGGACATCAGCCACAAGGCTGCCCTGCGTAACTGCGCCGCCGAGCTGCAGGCGTTTTACCACTGCCTGAGCCCGGTGCATCAGCGCATCGGCCAACTGTGGCTGCAGTTGCCCGCCGCCTTCGGCCCTGACGAGCTGCCGCGCATGTGGCAATTCTTCGAAAGCCTGCCGAAGGAATTCACCTACGGTGTTGAAGTGCGTCATCCGGCGTTTTTCGCCAAGGGCGAGGCAGAGCGTGCGCTGAATCAGGGGTTGCACCAGCGCGGCATCAATCGGGTGATCCTCGACAGCCGCCCGGTGCATCACGCCGCCCCCCATACCGCCGCCGTGCGCGATGCGCAGCAGAAAAAACCGAAGCTGCCGGTGCATGCCCTGGTCACCGCCGACCAGCCGCTGGTGCGCTTTATCGGCGGCGATCAGCTGGCCGACAACCTGCGCTGGTTCGAAGCCTGGCAGCAAAAACTGCCGCTGTGGCAGCAACAGCATCAGCCTTATCTGTTTATTCATACGCCGGACAACGGCGATTCGCCCCAGCAGGCGCAAAAAATTTGGCAGCAGCTACGCCTGGCGATCCCCGATTTGCCTGCGCCGCCGGACTGGCCGGAACAGGATGCACTGTTTTGACCTATTAATCTGACCAATAACATCAAATATTTCCCCGCGACAGTGAATACAATGACGGCTATGATGCTGGCTGCCAGTTTTGGTTAGGGAACGGAGTTAAAAATGGTAAGCGCGCTTTATGTGGTGCTCGGCGCATTGTTGTTGATCAAACTCTCTTATGACGTAGTCAGATTAAGGATGCAGTACCGCGTAGCCTACGGCGACGGCGGTTTCTACGAATTGCAGACCGCCATCCGCGTGCATGGCAACGCCGTTGAATACATTCCGATCGCTGCCGTATTGCTGGTGATCATGGAGATGAACGGCGCGGAAATCTGGATGATTCACCTCTGCGGCCTGATGCTGATGGCCGGGCGGCTGGTGCATTACTACGGTTTGCGCAACCGCGAGGTTCGCTGGCGCCGTTCAGGCATGGCCGCGACCTATATCTCTTTGCTGTTGATGGTTCTGGCAAATATCTTCTATCTGCCTTGGGATCTGATTTTCAGTCTGCATTGATCCCGTTTTATCATCAGGCGGCCGCGCCGCCTGCTTCCGCTCCGCTTTTTTACGCTTTTCTGTTAGACTACGCAGCTTCGAATTCTGAACTGATTTGCCGCTATGCCAAACCGCGATACCCTTTTCTCCGCCCCCATCGCCAAATTGGGCGACTGGACCTTCGACGAACGCGTTGCCGAAGTGTTCCCCGACATGATCCAACGCTCCGTTCCCGGCTATTCCAACATCATCTCGATGATCGGCATGCTGGCCGAACGCTTTGTGCAACCCGACAGCCGGGTGTATGACCTGGGCTGCTCGCTGGGCGCGGCGACGCTGTCGATGCGGCGGAATATCAAGGTGCCCGGCTGCAATATCGTCGCCGTCGACAATTCGCCGGCGATGGTGGAACGTTGTCGCCGCCATATTGACGCCTTCCGCGCCGACACGCCGGTTGACGTCATCGAAGCCGACATTCGCGACATCGACATCGAGAACGCCTCGATGGTGGTGCTGAACTTTACGCTGCAGTTCCTCGAACCGGCCGATCGCCTGCGCCTGCTGGAGAAAATTTATCGCGGCCTGCGCCCGGGCGGCGCACTGGTGCTGTCGGAGAAGTTCAGCTTTGAAGACGCCGAAGTCGGCGAACTGCTGTTCAACATGCATCACGATTTCAAACGCGCCAATGGGTACAGCGAGCTGGAGATCAGCCAAAAACGCAGCATGCTGGAAAACGTGATGCTGACCGACTCGGTAGAGGCACATAAGGCGCGCCTGCATCAAGCCGGGTTCGAGCATGCCGAAGTGTGGTTCCAATGCTTCAACTTCGGTTCGCTGATCGCCCTGAAAGCGGGGGATGCGCAATGATCGAGTTCGGTGATTTCTATCAGCGCATCGCCAAAAGCCCCCTCAGCCATTGGCTGGACACCCTGCCTGCGCAGCTCAGCGCCTGGCAACGCGAATCGCTGCACGGCAAATTCAAACAGTGGTTTAACTCGGTGGAACATTTGCCGACGCTGACCCCAACCCGCCTCGATCTGCTGCACGGCGTGCGCGCCGAGATGGAGCCCGGCCTGTCGCCGGGCCAGCTCGAGGGCATCGAGAAAATGCTGCGCACCCTGATGCCATGGCGTAAAGGGCCGTTCTCGCTGTATGGCATCGATATCGATACCGAATGGCATTCCGACTGGAAGTGGGATCGCGTGCTGCCGCACATTTCTCCGCTGGCCGGCCGCACCATTCTCGACGTCGGCTGCGGCAGCGGCTATCACCTGTGGCGCATGATCGGCGCCGGCGCACACTTTGCCGTCGGCATCGATCCGATGCAGCTGTTCCTGTGCCAGTTCGAAGCGGTGCGCAAGCTGTTGGGTGGCGATCAGCGCGCCCACCTGCTGCCGCTCGGCATCGAGCAGTTGCCGGATCTGGCGGCGTTCGACACCGTGTTCTCAATGGGGGTGCTATATCACCGCCGCTCGCCGCTCGATCATCTCTATCAGCTGAAAAATCAGCTGGTGGCTGAAGGGGAGCTGGTGCTGGAAACGCTGGTGGTGGAAGGCGATCGCCACCAGGTGCTGGTGCCGGGCGATCGTTATGCACAGATGCGCAACGTGTATTTCATTCCTTCCGCCGAAGCGCTGAAATGCTGGCTGGAGAAGTGCGGTTTCGTCGACGTGAAGATCGCCGATATGTGCGTCACCAGCCTCGAAGAGCAGCGCCGCACCGACTGGATGACCAGCGAGTCACTGGCCGAATTCCTCGATCCGAACGATCGCAGCAAAACGATCGAAGGCTATCCGGCGCCCCTGCGCGCCGTGCTGACCGCCAAAAAACCCTAGCGTTCGCTAATCGGGCCGGCCTGAGCCGGCCCGAATTTACCCGTTGTCGACATCGACAATCCGCAGCTCATACACCATGGTCGCGTTCGGCGGGATCTGCGGCGCATAGCCCGTTTCTCCGTACGCCAACGCCGGCGGCACCACCATTGTCAGAGAGCCATGATTTTTCAGATGGCCGATCGCCTCGCGGAACAACGGCGGATAGGCAGAGAGTGGCTGTGACATCACCTTCCCACTGCGATCCATATCCTGAATCACGCTGCCGTCGGTTAAGCTCTCTTTCACCACAATGTCTACCCGTGCGTTTTCCTTAATGGCTTCATCACCCACATAATCGATGCGATACCAGAAACCGGCAGGCGACTTCTGCGTGCCTTTCTTCTTTTTAAACTCGGTGACGAACGCCTCGCCCTTGCTGGTCTGCACCTTCGCCGCCTGGTTTCTGGCGTCGTTCACCGCTTTTTCCGACTCCGACAGCGCGCGGGTCAACTGTGCATCGCTTAGTTGGTAATGGCCGTTGAAGGTATCGATCACGCCCGCCAGCAGCAGGGTTTTATCGGGATTGATGCCCCAATTTTTACGCTCCGCCAGCATCGTTTGAATATCGCGTCCCAAAGCGACACCAGCAGCATAGCTCTGCTGTTCCGGCTTTTTCTTGAGCGCCTGCGCATCCGGCAGCCATTTGGCCCGCGATCTCAGCCCGCTCAGCTCGTCTTGCAAAGCTTGCTGCGCCTGATGGGCGGCCGCCAGCTCCGTTGCCGTTTTATCCACCTGCAGTGTCGCTTTATCCCGCTGCTGCGCAGCCTGCGCGCTTTCCGCCGTTACCACCGCCAAACGTTGTTCCAACGCTTTAGCTTGTTCGGTTTGCGTCTTGTTTTTTTCCTGCAGCTGCGCCAGCTGCTGCTGCAGTTCACCCGTCGCCTTGACGGCTTCAGCCTTTTGCTGCGCCAGCGCCGTCTTCAGGCTTTTCTCTTGCTGTTCGGCCTGTTGGCGTTGATCATCACGCTCTTTCTGCAGCTGCGCCAGCTGCTGCTGAAGTTCACCCGCCGCCTTGGCGGCTTCGGCCTTTTGCTGCGCCAGCGCCGTCTTTAGGCTTTTCTCTTGCTGCTCGGCCTGTTGGCGTTGACCATCACGCTCTTTCTGCAGCTGCGCCAGCTGCTGCTGAAGCTCACCCGCCGCCTTGGCGACTTCGGCCTTTTGCTGCGCCAGCGCCGTCTTCAGGCTTTTCTCTTGCTGCTCAGCCTGTTGGCGTTGACCATCACGCTCTTTCTGCAGCTGCGCCAGCTGCTGCTGAAGTTCACCCGTCGCCTTGGCGGCTTCGGCCTTTTGCTGCGCCAGCGCCGTCTTCAGGCTTTTCTCTTGCTGCTCGGCCTGTTGGCGTTGACCATCACGCTCTTTCTGCAGCTGCGCCAGCTGCTGCTGAAGTTCACCCGCCGCCTTGGCGGCTTCGGCCTTTTGCTGCGCCAGCGCCGTCTTCAGGCTTTTCTCTTGCTGCCCACCCTGCTGCCGTTGGCCCTCCTGCTCTTTTTGCAACTGCGCCAGCTGCTGCTGCAGTTCGCCCGTCAGCCTGGCAGCCTCGGCCTTCTGCTGTTCCAGCTCAGCGGCGGCCGCTTTTTTATCCTGCTCATAACGCTGGCGCGCTTTATCGTTGGTGGTCTGGGCCGCCGCCAGTTTCTCCTGCCAAGCCTTATCCGCCTGTTCAGGCAACGCCGCCAGCCGTTGTTCCAGCAAGGCAATGCGCCGGTCGCGCTCCTCGGTTTGCTGCTTTTGCCGCGCTAACGCCGCCTGCGCTTCGGCGATCTGCGCCTGAGCCTTGCGCTCCTGCGGCGTCAGGTTCAGCGCCTGTCGTACGCCGCTGGCGAAGTCGCTCAACGCGCTCAAATCAGGCGCCGGTGTCGGTTTATCGGCAGCGGTCAGGGACGACGCAACCCGCAACGCGGTCAACTCCTGCTGCAGGGATTGAAGAGCGGCTTGCTGTTGCTCCAAGCGAGTCTCATTCTCGCGCAGCGTCTTTTGCAACTGAGCCAGTTGCTTTCTCTGTGAGCTCGTTTCACGAGCTTGAACCGGCCGGGACGCCGGCTTTTGGCTTTCCTGGGATGGGGTAACCACAGTCTCGGCTGCCGGCGCGTCCTGCCGCTGGTAACGCTCGGCAAACTGCAATAATGCCGGCACGTCGTCATCCGCCCCGGCCACCGCCGGCGCAAACGCCAGCGGTATCATCAGGCTCAGTAAGGCCTTTCTTGCACGAGGGGTCATTGGGCGCGTTCTCCGCGCTCAGCCAGGCCGGTCATCATGGCAGAACTGATGTCCGCGCAAAGACGGCTGGTGCGATAACGATACAGGGCGTCGACGGTTTCCTGCGTGCCCGTGTTGACCCGCTGGCGTACCCCGGCATACTGCGCGGCGCCGCCCATCAAGGTATCGAATTCGCGTTTGAATTTTTGGTATTTTTCGTTATCCATGCCGCGCATGGCATCCAACTCGCGCTGGCACTGCTGCATGCGCTCGGCCTCACGCTGCCGTTTGTCTTGTTCCGCAATTTCTTCTGCGCTGGGCGGCTGGCTTAATGTAGAAACAGGTCGCTTGGCGGTCTGGCAGCCGGTCAGGGCCAACGTCAGTAAAAGCGCCGCGCTCAAACAGTGTGCCGTTCGGGTCATTATCGTTATCTCCTTGTTTAGTCCGCCGTTAACGCGCCCTGCGGCTGCGCCGACGGCTCTCCTCAATTGATGCTGTGATGTTCCGGCCATAAGGCAGGCGATGAACAGGTAAAAATACCGGCGCGGTGACGAGCGGCAGAACGCAAACCATTCACCACGGCAATACATACCAAAAAATCATTTAATATTATGATATTTAAAGGATTTTAACTCACAAACTTATCAGCAGGGCATAGCGATCGCAAGAAGAGATGGGGGCAGTTCGACCGAGAAACCGCCTTGAAACGGACACCGCGTCTTTGCAAGACATAAAAAAAGCCCCGGCAAAACGCCGGGGCCTGGTACTTGCGCGATCGCCGAGGGCTCAGTGACACGCAAAGGGGTCTTACGGCCCGGAAACCGGTTTTCAAACGCGGTTAGCTGCGTGATTATGCGCTTTGCGCCAGGGGATCAACCAAGGCCAGCGCGTTTTTCATCGCCTCCACCATTTCGCCATCCACGCAATAATGGCTAAATTCGTCAAACTCGTTATCGGAGCACATGGTGACGCCCGCCTTGCGGTAACGCATGGTCGACGGTACCAGATGGCCGGAAGAGCTGTGCAGTTCATGCAGACCGATGTCGACAAACTTGTGCAGATTGCTGAGGCGCACGCCGGCACCCGCCATGATCACAGGGCCGTGACTGGCCTGGCGCAAATCTCGCAGCAGCGGCAGGCCCAGTTCGGCGCTCTGCTGTTGGCCGGAGGTTAGAATGCGCGCTACGCCCAGCTCGGTCAGTTGTTCCAACGCCACCATCGGGTTTTGGCACATGTCGAACGCGCGATGGAACGTCACCGCCATGCCCTCGCACAGCTTCATCACTTCGCGCATGCGCGGCAGATCGATGTGCCCTTCTTCGTCCAGCATGCCGACCACTACGCCGGGGAACCCCATCTCGCGGATCTGGCGGAGATCCTGTTTGATCACCTCGAAATCCACCGCGCCGTAGCAGAAATCGCCACCGCGAGGACGAACGATCGGATGCACCGGGATCGCCACCCGCTCGCGCGCCAGACGCAGCGTGCCATAGCTCGGCGTCAATCCCCCCTCGCTCTGGCTGGCGCACAACTCGATACGATCGGCGCCTGCCCGTTCGGCCGTCAGCGCGCAGTCGACGCTAAAGCAACAAACTTCCAGTTTTATCATTGTCACCCCCAGATAACGGCCAACATACGGCGGCAATTGTTCATTTCTTCATTTCTCACGTAGGCTCATGCTTAGGCATAAACCGGCTCAGGGTTGTAACTATGGCATTCAATTTTGATCAATGGGTAGACCGCAGTCACAGTGACAGCGTTAAGTGGGATAAATATCGCGACCGCGACATTATTCCGCTTTGGGTCGCCGACAGCGATTTCACCTCGCCGCCGGCGGTGATCGAAGCCTTGCAGCGTCGCGTGGCGCACGGCGTATTCGGCTACACTCACCCATCCCCTGATCTTATTGAGGTTTTTACCCGCCGCATGGTAGAGCGCTACGGCTGGCACATCAAGCCTGAATGGATCATTTTCCTGCCTGGGCTGGTATGCGGCCTGAACCTGTGCGTGCGTGCCTGCACCGAAGAACACCAGAGCACGCTGGCCCCCTCTCCCATTTATCCGCCGTTCCGCAAAGCGGCCAAATTCGCCGGGCGTAAGCACCTCTCAGTGCCGCTAACGGCGGTAGGCCAACGCTGGGTGTTGGACTTCCCCGCGATGCGTGATCGGCTTAGCGGCAACGAGAAGCTCCTGTTGCTGTGCAACCCGCAGAACCCCGGTGGCACCGTTTATCGCCGGGATGAGCTGTTGCAGCACCATCAGTTCGCTCGCGAGCACGATTTAATCGTCTGTTCCGATGAAATCCACTGCGAGCTGCTGCTTGAACCCGGCGTGCGGCATACCCCTTTTGCTACCCTGAATGACGATGCGGCCCAACGCAGCGTGACGCTGATGTCGCCGTCAAAAACGTTTAATCTTGCCGGGCTGGGCGCTTCACTGGCGATCGTTCCCAACGAAGCGCTGCGACAAAGGCTGAAACGCGCGCGCAGCGGCATCGTGCCGGAGGTCAATCTGCTGGCGCTGGTGGCGGCACAGGCGGCTTATCAATACGGGCAGCCCTGGCTGGACGAGCAGCTGATTTATCTACGTGCCAATCGCGATCGGCTGATCGAGCGCATCAACGCCATGCCGGGGTTGACGGTTTTGCCAATCGAAGCCACCTACCTGGCGTGGATCGATTGCAGCGCTTTACCGGTGGACAACCCGCATCAGTTCTTCGAACGCGCGGGCGTAGGATTAAGCGCCGGTTTGGATTTCGGCGATCGGCGCTTTGTGCGGCTTAACTTTGGTTGCCGGTGGGCCCTGCTCGATGAAGCGCTCGATCGCATGGCGCGAGCCTGTGCGGCACTGCCCGGCTAACCTTGTTCGCTGGCGACGATATCTCGAATGGAATAAGGATGAAACTTTATCGTCACCGTTCCGTCGGTGATGGCCAGCGTCGGGTTCGGTAGCCGCTCGCCCTCGCCTTTTGGCGAGCTTTGCTTCAGTTTGATCCCCGGGGCCAGCAGCGCTTCATCGGCAAGGTAGCTCAACGCCCGGGCGTGCAGCGTCTGCGGATCGCCACTGAGCACTAATTCGACGTGTTCCCAACCTTCGTGCGGATAGCGTTTCTCCCCGGGATACGGCAGCTCGACGCAGTCTATCTGCCACGGCCCCACGGCCAGCGGCTGCGACAAATCGAACAGACAGATAGGTCGCCCGTTGATCATCGACTCGGACAGCTGTGTCCCGCACTGCATCAGCCCCTGGCGCCAGCGTTCGGCAGTGGCGTTCTGATGACAGCGCAGAGAGATGTGATCGGCGGTAAACGCGGCCAGATCAAGCCGCAATTTGGCGGCAAATTGATGCAATGCCTGCTCGAAACGCGGCAGGTCGAGCACCAGGTCGTCCAGCTCGGCAATGGCCTGCAAGGGGGTGGTCATAGAAACCTCAAAACAACGGAACGCATGTGAAACGCCGTAATTTACACGGTGGCGACAGCGCTCGCCAGCATTGCGAGGTTTTTCAGCAGCCGTTCAGAATGATTTTTGGTTGCGGACCGGGAGAATAAAAACCAGCTTTTTATTAAGATGACAGCTTATTAAATCAACAGATAAATAAAAAATAAGAATTTTCGCAATCCATTATACCTTTTCTTC
>JANDJZ010000002.1:0-91697 GCA_027943245.1 Acanthamoeba sp. SK_2022b
CTCTGAGAGTTGTTCATCTGTGTCGCTCTCTTCTTCGTCGCCCTCGCCGTGGTAGTCGGCCTTGCGCACCTTTTCCTTCTTCTGCTTGGCCTCCTCGATACGGGCCTCCTCGAGCAAGCGCTCGAGCTCGGGATCGTTACTGCACGTCGCGAGCGCAACGTCGCACGTATAAGCCAACAGTCCGGCGGGCCGCCGTTACGTCGCGAAGACGTTGGGAGACGATGCGATACCTTGCTGCGCCCATGTTTACCCATCGGAAGGTGTAGACGTTGTAGCCGTGCGCGGGCACGCTCACCTCCAACGCCACGTGGTAGAGTGGCTTAGTGAGAGACTTACGGAAGCCTGACTCGGGCCACACACACACACACACACACACACACACACACACACACACACACACACACACACACACACACACACACACAGAGAGAGAGAGAGAGAGGCGAGAGCATAGAAAAATGTCGTAGATCAGCCAAAGAGGGGCGAGAGGGAGAGGATGGGGAAGGGCTGTACCGACGTCAGGCAAATCGTAGGTCCATCTCCTGGTGTACGTGAGCACATGGGAGAGGACGACTTGGCCCGCCAAGTCAGTGCACTGTAGCCTCAGGCCCCTCTCGAGCAAGCCCTCCACCTGTAACGCAATAATAATAACAATAATAATTAATAATAATAATAATAAACGGCGGGTAAGGCGTCGCATGTGTGAGTGCGGTGGGGAGGGGGTGGCGGGACATCGTGCCTCTACGAAGATAATCTCACGCTCGCGGGGAATGTTGGAGGGGTTGAACACAAACACTCGACGGACAGTAGGCTCGGCTGAAGGCACGGAACCGAGGGACCACCCAAAGTTAAACGGCTCCCTAAGTCAGAAAGAAGTGGTTGGGGGGAGAGAGACGAAGGAGGGAGGAGGCACCGTAGGGGTCCACAAAATGACGGAAGAGTGTGGAGAGGGAACCGCTCACCATTTGCTCACCCACCTGCCGCGCCTTGGCGAAGCGCGTGTCGACCTGAATTCGCGAGAATGTCGGGATTGCGTGATGAGCGCTCTCTCCTGAAGTAGCGAAGCCGCGTGAGCCTTGGCAAAGGGGACAGGGCGCACCTCGTTGTGCACCTCGGAGACGGAGCAACCGCAGATCGAGTCGTGAGGGTGATTCTCCATCAGCACTCTCCACGCATACCTTGGAACCCATCACACACACACACACACACACACACACACACACACACACACACACACACACACACACACACACACACACACACACACAGGTGGAGCGCATGAGCTGCCGCACGAATGGCAGGCAGCGGGGCTTGGTGACGGCGCTCGATTGAGGGCGTACCAGATGCGATCCGAGTCGTAGCGCCGGCCTTGGAGCTTCCAGGCCAGGGCCTCGAGCGGCTCCATCCACTTCTCAAAGAGGGTCGAGATGCCCCAGTTCATCTGGCCACGCAGCGCGCACAGGACGGTGAGGACAAGGAGGACACGCACGCAAACGGCCGAGTGGTCAATTCACGGTACCACTTTCTGGGTGATCTTGGTGGAGAGCGTGTTGGCCAAGTGGTCGACGCCGACGCGCATCTCACCGGGCCATCTGCCCAGCTTGATGCCCTTCCTGTGCGCCGCATGGAAATGCGAGGTCACCAACGAGTGAGACGCCATATCAAACAAAAACAAAAAATCAACATGTAACAACAAGATATTTCGATGAGGACGAGCTGCGTACTGCTGAATCTCAGAATGCACGAGCGACACGTAATCGTCAAGATTGGAGTGCACAGCCACCATCGGAAGCCGGTACTGTTGGAACAGCTTGTTTGATTCGACGACCTGTTCGCCGACTCTGTACGACGAGCACAGAACCGATGAGAAAGAGGTGTGGTTAGTGGCTGGCAACGAGGACGCGCTCGAGGAAAGGGGGAGGAAGGCTACTTGGGGTCGGGCGCTGTGTGGTCGCATCCGTTCATGAGGAGCAGATGCGACGTCTTGGCGCCAGCGGTCGCGAGCTCCTTGTATTTTTTAGCGTACCACGGCAAGATGCTAGACACAAACGGCGGGGTGTAAGAGTTTGAGTTGTGGAGGGTGAGAGAAGAGAGAGCGACATGCAGCATACTTCGTTCTATCGGTCGAGCAGCGAATCGGGCATTGGCCACGCATCACGCCAAGCAGTCAGACGGTATCTCCAGAGGGACCGCAAGAGGCGAAAGGGGGTGGTGGGCGGCGGCAGAGGTCGTACTTGTTGGGCGGCATATCGAGGCCATTGCAGTACCACCGGCGGAGGAAGATGAACAAGACCCGCGAGCCATCAGGCGACTGCCACCACAGCTGCAGAACCCCGAGAAGATCGGATTTGGTTGTTTAAAGGGGGAGGGGGGGGGGTCAATAGGCCAACATCAAGCCATTCGGACCATGGGGGGGCATTACCTCGCTGGGCTGTTTGGCATCCGGTCCGCGCCCGGACACCGCTGATTCGATGTCGAATCCCAACAGCATTTGTGGCTGCACGTCATCACGATTGCTCATGAGTTGCAGCGCAAGCGTCTTCTGAAGACAAAAGAAGAACTGAAGGGGGAGGGGGCAAAGCACCATCTGGGCTATGTGGCCGAACGAATCGGGGATGTAGCCCACGAGCGAGGAGCCGCCCATCTCCATGGCCTTGCGGGTGCCCAGCATGAGGTTCCGTACGAGCGCTTCGCCGCTCACCAGGAACTCATCGGGCTGGACATACCTGAAGAGCGACCGAGATCGCGCGACCACCGTACGTCGGTCATCACAGGTTCGATCTCGCGGGTGGCCACGCGCGAGAGGATGCTTACCAGGGGCCCAAGGAGACCTTGTTCTGCAGGTTGGCCAGGTGGATCTTCTCCTTCATGTGCGACCTGATCTCCATGTAGTCGTCGGCTGGAATCTGGACGAACAGAAGCGGGACAACGATTGCTGTTGTGAGAAAAGCAAGCGATCGCTTTTATGCCGAACAAGCGAATGCACGGGACAGGTTGTACCATTTGGCCATCGAGGTGGAAGTGCTTGAACGTCGGGTCGGTGTCGATCTGATCGAGCACGTCGTCCAACAGCTTCACCAGCCGACCGCGAAACTGCTCGAAAGGCAGGTACCACTCCCTGCGCAGGCAGCGACGGCGCGCGGGACAGGCACGCAACAGTGTCAGACAAAGAAAGATAGAAAGACGAACGAGCGGAACGCTAACCTGTCCCAGTGTGTGTGGGAAATGATGTGGAACTTGACGATGGAGTTATTGTTGGAGAGCCCCTCCATGTCCAGAGAGTGCTTCGCTCCTGCATGGGCAACCTCGGGTGAGCTATGTCGCAGAACACACACACACACACACACACACACACACACACACACACACACACACACAACACTTGAGGCGTGGGACTGACGCGATTGGGATCGAAGGGGAGTGGGGTTCTGGGGTGGCGGCAGTGTCGGGCAGACCTGAGGCTCCTCCTTTTCCTCCTCCTCCTTCACCTCCTTCTTCTCCTTCACCTCCTCCTCCTTCACCTCATTCTCTCGGGGTGCCACGACCACCTCCTCATCCTTCGTCGCCACGATTTCGAGCTCCATCTGCTCATAGAAGGGTCAGCACAGAGGCTCCGGCACATGTGCAGACACACACATGAGAGGGGGAGGGAGGAGAAGGCATGCCTGCAGGGTCCTCTTCTGCATCTCCAGCTGCCGAATCTTTCGCAGGCTCGCCTCGAGGTTGGCATCGCGGTGCTTTCGCAGTTTGTTGGCCTCGCTCATGGCTTCCTCCAGCTTTTCTCTCGCCGCCTGGAGCTGTTCCTCATAGGTCTCCTTCTGCCGTTCGTGCTCCGCGTAGTTCTCTGTCGTCACATCACACTTGCCAGTGAGTGTCTGGCCACACGACACGCCGCTGCAAGGAGGAGAGGTGCGACGTACCAAAGGTGAGGTAAGTGCTCCATATGCAGATGAAACAAAAGGCAACGCCCCAGGTCAAGTGCTGGAACGTGCGGCTCGTGAACATGGCCATGTTGCTTGTCAGCCCTAGCCGTTGTGAATCGCCCACCTTTAATATTTGTTTTAAAATATTAAAATATTAAAAAATACACCATAACGCTCTACGCGGACCGCCAGATGAAAAGGAGATGAAAAGGAGGAGCCGTTCGTCTCTCCAATAAATCTAATCCTTACTACAACCTCCGGAACGATCAAATTATGGACGGCACGTACCCAGAAAGGGCCAAAGAGACAATGGAGAGGCCTGGCGTTGAACAATCGGCTGAGACCACCAGCGCCCGCACGACCACAAGAGCAACCACAAAAAACAAACTCCCTAACATGCGAAAATTCACAGTATTTGTACCTTTGGCCGCTGTATCGGTTACCGTTTATGGTAAAGCATCCCACCACAGAAAGAATAAAAAGAGTCTGTATCGTCCCAAATGAGCGTGGCATGTTTGGCGAACGCAGGCCTCGTGTAATGCTACTTGAAAGCAAAAAGCTCACGCGAGAGTGACGACACACGCCACCACACGCAGCACAGAAGAATAAATGGACTTAACCAGACACCACATCAGAGCTGCCATGAACGAGGGAGGGCAGGTCGGCTTCTCGGCAGCGCGACCAGAAAGTGGCATCCTTGAGTACGGCATGCGCCATCTTGCTATCCGCGCCACGGCGGAAGGCGATCACGCTCTGATCGTTGAAGGCCTCCTTCATCCTGTCAAACGGTCGATCGATGCTGTGCTCCTCCATCACCTCCAAGGCTTGCGCGAGTTGAGGAATGCGACACAGTGGTCAATGCAAAAGGGTGGCAGAGAAGAAGAGAGCAAATGGTGAGAAGGAAATTGAAAGGATATCTTGAACAGGTAGGGTGCCTTTCGCCGCTCGGCCTGGCTGATGATTCTGATACAGGTAGACCACCAAGCGGAGATGAGATGAGATAACACTCAGGACTCCCAGAGAGAGAGAGAGAGAGAGAGAGAGAGGAGACGAGGAGGAGAAGGGTAATACCTTTCATCATAATGCTCGAAGCTGTTGCCGAAAATAATGACGTTAGGTAGGCTGTCCTCGCCCCAGTTGGCCCACAGGAGATTGCTGTACAGACACTTGTCCACGTGTGGCATGAAGAAGAGCGTCCGACCCTGCGCGACTCGCTTCGCTTCCTGTTGCCCAATTGCGCCGTTGTGTGTGAGAATTGCATGTGAGAAGCGTGGAGAGAGGTAAGACACAAGGCAGAGGGCCACCACAAACCTCATTCTTTGTGATCAGTTCGCATCCGTGGTTCGATAGCAGTCCTTTCTCCAAGTCGGTAAGGAAGGGTTCGAAGAGGCGGACCGGCTGTTCTATCTGGAGGTCACCATCGCCATCAAGGAGCCACACGATGGTGTCAGCGAGGCGCAGCTGCTCGTTTGTGCAAGACGGCGCCAAGCAAGAGCGTACCGCGAGCCACCGATGGAGAAGGAGCAGGAGAGCAAACTGGTAGCCAGCCCGCTTGGAGGAGGTGAAGTTGCCGATTCCATAGCACACCACCTGCGCTACGCGATCGTCGCCCGTCGCACCGACTCGCGCCAGCACCTCTGGCGTGCACGTGATGAAGGGAACGATGAGAGCTCGGTTCAGTACAAAGCTCGCACGAAACGCCAGTGGATTGGCGGAGCCGAACATACTTTGCACTTCAGTAAAGAAAATGGAGGCCTCGAGTTCCTGCCTAGCAGATGAAGAGATTAATCTCATCTCGAACGCTATTGCAAAGATTTAGGGACGCACTTGAAGTTGGTCAATCGCCCTTCCCATCGCTGCAGTACCGTGGAGGCGTCGTCACTGTCGCTGCTCCCGGCCGGAGCACCACGTCTCGATTTTGGCGTTTGTTCGCGATATTGAAAACGTGTCGAGTCTGCCTCATCCCCGCCTCCGCCCCTTCGCCGTCGTCCCCTGCCGCCTCTTCTTCGCCCCACAGATTCTGCAGGTCCTGCAATCTGCCAACCCTCACTGTCGTCCATTTTATGCTGTATTTTCTTCTATTTATTTAGAAAAGATTTCTAAAATAGAATCTAAATATTCATTTCGAGGAACAACAACGCGAAGAAGAACCACAACAACAAATGAAGAAGGAAGAGGGCGAGGTAGCCAACGGTCCCGTGGCGGATATGCCACAGGCTTCAAAGGCACCCCCGTCGCTGGCGATCAACAACTTTGTTGGGCAGTATTACCAGACCTCTACCTTTCACCACTTGTCCTCGTGGAAAGGTAAACTGTGGCAGTTATGAGCTTGCATTGGTAAAGAGCTAAGTTGGACATGGACAGCTCGTCTGCAGGAGTTCACGTCGAGTGTTGCTTCGGGTGCTGCTCGCCCGGATGTCTGCGAGCTCAAGGGCGTGGTGTGCACGACAACGAAGTCGGACCCAAACCCAAAGGACAGCCCAGCTGCATCGCAGGCCTCCCAAGCATCATCGCCTGAGGATGCCGGAGTGAACCCGAGGTACCTGGCCTGAAGAGCTCTGCAGTGGCTCATCGGATTTACTCGCTTCCTCCAACCCAGACCCGTTGGCGCTCTGGCTCTGCCAATCACCCCCCAGGCGCTGGTAGTCGCACACGTCGATATGGACGCATTCTACGTCAGGTGCCACCCACCCTATGGTAACGCTCACATGTCGGTTTGAGCCTTACGACTTTCTTCCTCCCATCAGCGTGGCCATCAGGGACAACCCGGCTCTGGTGGGGCGACCTGTTGTGGTGTGCCCTTCGAAGAACGTCAACGGCACCTCGGAGGTCTCCACGTGTTCCTACGCAGCACGTAGATACGGAATCAAGCCGCGTATGTTCGTGCGCGAGGCGCGGGCGCTTTGTCCCGATCTCGTCTGTCTGCCATGCGAGTATGACAAGTACGAGAAAGTGTCACAGCAGATCTACCAGATCTTCCTCAAATACTCGAATCGAGTGCAGGTAACCTTGCATCCCCCCTCCCTCCTTCTTCCGCTGTCGTGGCCGCTCACGTTGGTGCCATTCAGGCGGTAAGCGCCGACGAGGCATTTCTTGATTTGTCGTGCTACAGCGACCCAGAGGGCGTGATCACGAAGCTGAGGTTGCTCTCCTTGTCTCTACAGTGACACACAGTCACGTACTCACTCCTAGCGCTCCAGACGTGAGATCTATGACCAAACTGGCTGTCCCGCAAGCGCAGGCATATGTACACGATCATCATCAATGGTAACGCGACGCAACGCTCAACCTAACTTTAACCATCATTCTCGGCAGCCCACAACCTTCTCTTGGCCAGATTAGCCACCCAGAAGGCCAAGCCCGCGGGCCAGTTCTATCTCAAGGAAGATCAGGTAGCGTTTCGTGTTTGAAGACAGTCAGTCGCGATCTCTGGATTGAATGATGGGATCTGAGCAGGTCGAAGAGTTCATGAAAGGCGTGAACGTCGAACAGCTGCCGGGGGTCGGGCCTTCCCTGGCCGATAAGCTGCGCCACCGCGGCATCCACACCGTGGCAGACCTGCATCTGTTCTCGCAGGTACGTCTACTGCCGACCCCGCTTTGGACGTACGATTGTGTGCTTTACACGACGGTACACTCGAACAGGACTGGCTCGAGAAGGAGCTGGGCAAGAAGAAGGGCCAGATGCTGTGGAACTTTGCCCGAGGTCTGGACGACCGCCCCTTTCAGCCACTACACGTATCCTTCCTGCTCCCCTCTGGTCCTTGAGGGCCCCATGGCACGAGCACTCACTCCTCTTCATTCTCAGACACGTAAATCCATCGGCACACAGCTGAGCTGGGGTGTTCGCTTTACCGAAAAGGAACAGGTACAACCGCATACGCCCACGAGTGAGTCTCAATTCTTGGTGTGGCTGATGGTGGGGCGAATCCAGGTGAAGGGATTCTTGGTCGACGTAGCCAAGGAAGTGGCGAAGAGAATGCAAGAGGCGGGGGTGAAGGGAAAGCGCATCAACTTGAAGGTAGTTGCCACCATCAGCCTGTTCTAATATCTTGAAGACATGCTGACCGAGATTATGATTTGAGCAGATCAAGCGCAAGAAACAGGGAGGCGCGGAGTCGGAGAAGGTGTTCAATCCGGGGGATGTCGTGGAGCAGTCACGCTCCCGCACGGTTCTGTTCTTCACCGCTGACTGGGAGCTCATCGCCAAGGAGGCTCTCTCGCTCTTCGTATCCATGCTCATCCCTCCCAGCGAGGTCCTTGCCATCTCTCCTTCACGTCACCCCCCCCCCCAATCTCACTGGGTGCTGTGCGGCAGGTGCGTGGCGTAGGCCTGTTTGTCGACAAGCTGGATACGGAGGGCAGCGAAGCAGCGTGCAAGGGACAGGCCGGCACGCTGGCGCTTGACCAATTCTTCCAAACCAAGGGCCAAACCAAGCCGCCAGGCCCCGAGGAGCACGACGCGACACCGCTATGGCGACACCACGCCGGCAAGGTGGAGAAGGACGGTGACCGGACAGCAGAACAGCAGCCAAACGAAGACAACGAGGACGACGTTGCGACAGAAGAGGGGAGCGTTGAGCGAGGAAATGCGGCCGCCAAGCGAAAGAGCGTTGCGCCTACTCCAAATAGTGGTGCAGGTCCACAACCCAAGAGAACCAAGCCAGCACCTGCGCCAGCCAAGTCACCAGGTGCGCGACCCACCACCTCACGTTATTGCACCCTCTTACACAAGCCACCCAAACGACAGGGCGCAAGGCGAACAAGGCGCTCGGTGGCAACGTGAGCCCGGGCAAGCAGGTGACACTTGCCCACATGTTTGGCCGGCGATCGTCCTGAACGACGGCAGTGGGGGAGCTCCAGCTCTGGCTTCCCGCAAACGGGGCTCAGTTCCAGTTCTGCAACCTTTCGGAGGCAACGGGCGGGCCTGCGCGGTACCCCGCACACATGCGGACAGCAACGTCGTTGGCACCAGCGCCGTTGTTCAAACTCCCCTTCATTTTCCTAGTGTCCGCACGAACCCCGAAATGTCCCAGCGACACCCAAAAGCTTTCGCAAAACATGGCAATTTCCAGGTTTCCACGGAATCATCGCCTGGCAAACGCCGCGTGGAACTTAACAAAACCACCAAATATCCGGCCGCCCCCCGGCTGGCGAAGTTGCCGGGACACGCATCCAGGAATATTCCTGGCTTCTGCATTCCTTTGATAAATTCTGGCGTGTCCGGGCTTATTGGCTAGGGTGTACCAATGGGGAGGCGCAATTTGGGGGTTGGGACAACGTGGCTGCTGCCCTCAAATGTCGCCAGCGCTGGGCACTCTTCTTATCGGCTTCATCCCAAACACCACCCCCTTCTATCCCATCACCCCCCACACAACACAACATGTCGGCCAAGCCTTGCACCAAGTGCGGAAAGAACGCTTACCCCCTCGAGTCCCTCAAGGCCGGTGACGACACCTACCACAAGCTGTGCTTCAAGTGCGCTGAGTGCAACGTCGTCCTCAACCTCAACACCTTCAAGAAGGCCCAGGGCAACATCTACTGCGCCACCTGCACCCCCAAGCCCAAGGCCACCGCCGTCGCTGATGACGTCCGCACCAAGTCTGCCCTGAGTACGTCGTCGTCGCCCCACAGTCGCTCCATCAAAAAATCAATCTCTCTCTTTCTCTCTGCCTCTACACTCGTATCTATCCCACTCTTCACTTTCGGCCCATTGCTCACCTTCCCTCACTACAGGCGCCCCCAAGGTCCAGTCTGGCTTCGTCGCTGCCCACAAGGGTGACGCCCGTACCGCCCCCAAGGTGGCCGACTTCACCCAGGACAAGGTCGCCCAGGCTGGCGAGTTCGAGTCCGAGGCTGCCCCCTCGACCGCCGACACTGCCGCCTACAGGACCGACCGCGTCGGTGACCTCCAGTCGGGTGAGTTCGAGTCCGAGGCCCAGGCCTCGCGCGCCGACACTGCCGCCCACAGGACCGACCGCGTTGGTGACATCCAGGCCGGCGAGTTCGAGTCGAACCCCCAGCACAGGACCTACGAGTAAATCTTTTGGTGATCTGCCCCCCAGTAGATCCCAGCGCGAGGTCAAGATGATACCAAGGACCACCGCATCTTCCCTCCTTGTCCTCCGCTACAAAGTAATGTATCTGTAAAAATAAAAAGTGAAAAAAAGCATCTGTCCATCTTCAAGCAAAATCAAGTGCAGCTGGCTGCGTCTGCCAGAGGAGAGTGCCAATTTATGTCAGAAGCAAGCGTTGTGCTCAAGAATAGTGCGTCAGCCTTCGCGCAGCAGAGGACGAATGACAGAGTCCCAGTAGAAGGGCTTGCCTTCGTGCGTCATCTCCTGGTAGCGCGACGCCGACACTGCCGCAAAGTAGCGCGAGTAGACGTCGCCGTCCTTCGCGCCCAGCACAGACCCCAGCACGAAGTCGGGTATGTTCCAGGCGTCCACCAGCCCTACCGCGTCCCTCCGCAGCTCTGCACGCCACAACACAAACTAAGACTTGACGTATCAGGCGCGTGGATGCGTGTGGTTGGTACCGGGGAGCAGTGAGTCCTTGACGAGTTGGTCCACCCAGACCGAGTGCTCGGGGTCCAGCACGCCCTCTTGCAGGAGATGCTTCATCTCGACCGAGAGGTTCCACAGGGCGTAGAGATCGCACAGGCGCCTGAGCACACCACCCAGCTGACCGTCTTCACCTACGTCATCGTGATGGAGTCTCAGCACACACACACACACACACACACACACACACACACACACACACACACACACACACACACACACACACACACACACACACACACACAAATGGGAAAGAGATCACTCATTGCGTGGGCGTACCCTTCTGGGAGGCGACTACGGCCGAGGCAAAGGAGCTGAAGCTGTAGTGGAGGCAGTGGAACTTGGAGCACAGGACAAGGTCGGCCATGCAGCAATTCCACGCCGCGGCGGGGTCGTGGCGGTCGGCCAGCTCCTTCTGCATCTTGTTGGCCGTGCGGTAGATGAAGACGACGGCCAGCGTGGCCAGGATCTTCTGCTGCGTCGCCGGGTCCAACAGGGCAGCCCTGCCTCCCGCGCTGATCTCGGCCCGCAGCCTTCTCAGCGCCTCGTCCACGTTCGACACTGGAGCGGGAGCCCAGCAGTCCAATTTGAGTCCAATCAAGACGGCGCTGTGTGTATGTGTGTGTGCGTGCCTGTGGTTTCGAAGCCGTCAAGCAGGTACTGCACGGATGTGCCCTTGAGCGCGTCGCCCTTGCCGGTGGCGACCTTCTTGACCGCGGACATCAGGAATCGCGCGTTCTGCTGGGCCATCGGCATGTTGTCGCCTGACACGCATATATATATATATATATGGGTGGAGGAGAGGTGGGTGAGGCTAGGGGAGGATTGACGCCGACCAGGGGACACGTTAATGTGGCCAAGCCGGCCTTGTACCCTCGCCGGTGATGAGCACGGCCCAGTCGGCCAGGGTCGAGGGCAGGCCCGAGTAGGCGTGGAACCTGCGGCGCGCCATCGATCACACAGAGCCACGCGTCAATGCACGCGTGTACGAAACGGGCAGACGGCCTGGATGTCATCATTACCCGTGGCCGCCGCAGCAGCGCCGACATGTTTCGATCCCGTCATGCGTCGCCCACGTGCTCCAGGCCTGGCGGCGAGCACGCAACAAAGAGCAAACACCCGCGCCTTTAGGTCGACTTTGCGTGCGGCCTTCGCCCGAGAAGAGGAGCCGAACGCACTTTGAGGCCCGACGTCGTGGAGTGGAAGTCGGCCAGGCTGGACAGGTCGTTCTGGCGCAGTTGGTCGAGGATCGCCTGATAGCGCTCGCCCACCTCCTTGGTCACGAAGTGGAGGGCAAACGCTTCGGCCTGTAGTCATTGGACGATGGGCGCACGGCCATACGCCCAAGAGGGGGAGGGGTCAGTGTTTCCTCGCACGTGGGGCCGGAAGGAGGGGAGGGAGGGGAGCACACGCCAGCGGTGGCGTACGATCAGTGGGAACAAGCGCAGCTGGTGCGACTGCAGATCCAACAGGTGGAGTTGCTTCCTGTGGCGTGTCAAAGCACAGGAGTAGCGGATGAGCTGGCTAGCAAGGTAGGTGGATAGGTGAAGTGGAGAGGGTGGCGGATCTAGAACCTCTCGCCCGTCTTCTCATCCCGCCCTTGCACGGTGTGCTGCCGCCTGACTGCGGCGTAGCGTGTGGCGATGGTGACGGCCTTCTTGATCACGTCAGCAGAGAACTTCATCTGCGTTGTTGTCGACGAGGCGTGCGTGAGCACGGGTGGCCAGGATAAGTTCAATTACATATAAAAATAAATACTAATTCCTCCTCGTACGATTGCAACGCGGCCTCCGATGAGGGCACCGTAGGCCATCTGCGGTATGGGCGGAGCGGTGTACTGGCCGTCTCTCGACACCTGGGACCACTTCATGAGCATGTTCTCGCGTGGGATGTGCACCTCCGTAAAACGAAGGTAGCCGTTGTCCAAACCCTGCGCGCATTTGTGAGACCACTGGACACAGAAAGCAAGTGGAGCGAGGATGGCACGTGCATGTCGACCCCATTTGCTTCCAATGTCTCCGATGGTCACGCCGGGCAGGAGACGCCCTGTGTCCACGTTCCTGGTGGTTTGGGGAGCGCGTGCAGTAGAGGGTTAGGTCCGTTGAGCTCGATGTGCGGACCGAGGAAGGAAGCACAATGCTCATACCTGATGGGCACGATGAAGTTGTGCACCCCGTGGTCGCGTCCGTCGATGAGTAGGCGCGCGAACACAACACAGTGCGTCGCGCTCTGCAGCACCGCAACAACAAGAGGGAATGAGTGATGGCAGTGCGACGACAAGGAAAGCTGCAATAGCGCACACAGCAAGGTCTCGCACCTGAGACGACATTCCGATCCACCACTTGGTGGAAGTGAGCGTCGGGCTGAATTGCATCCAGCCGTGACGGGCACGGTCGGGGACACGCACGTTAGCTCTCGCAGACACAATTGTTGGCAAAACTCGGGGGGGGGGGCACCTGTTGATGGCAAACGTGTCAGTCTCGCGGCGGAAGGTTGCCGTGGTCTCGAATGATTGGATGCTGGTGCCGTTGCCCAGCTCGGTCATTCCTGTTCACTCCGGTCAGTTGTGTGACGCTGTTCACCGATACGTAACCGGTGGCGTACCAAAGCAGCCAATCACTCGCATGTTCCTGCACGTCAGCACCAAACATACGCGATCAGACCATATGGTGGGTGGCACAAAAACTGAAGATGGTCGGGTGTGGAGGAAAGGCGCTGGCAAAGCGGTACTTGATGTCGTCGGCATACTTGGCGACCTGTTCGGGGGTGCCGCCGCCGTGGATTGCCGTGTGGAACAGAGCAAAGTGGACGCCGATGCGCATGGAAAAGGAGGAATCGTACAAGTGCATCAGCCTGGCCGGCCATAAACGCCGCACGCGCGAGTGTCAACAAAGCCAATACAAAATGTGCACCGCAAGGGAACGAGGCACCGGTTGAACGCATGGTGAAGCGGTTCGTTGGCGGACAGTGGACCGTGGCGCGCATGCTCCATGTAGCGCGCGATCTTACGCATCGTCCTGCACCCATCAACACCAAACCGTATTAGCCACGACAACTCGTTACGGAAACGAGCTGCACAAACCACACTCAATAAGTGCGACAGATAGCCAATAAAAATAAAATGATGATAATACAGATTACCTTTCGCGATGCTCGGGGACCGTGAGGTCGTGGGAGCTCACACGCTCATCGTGAAGGACGGGGTCGCGCTCGATGAGCTGTGCCGCAAGCTCGAGCCACTTGGTGCCCTCCTCACCCTCCAGCAGGTAGGTCAATCTCCTCACGTCGAATGACACGGCCGACCTCTCCCTCGCCATCGCCTGCACCGGCGATGGAAACAAGAGGGGGTTTTCTTCATCTTTGACCTTGTCAGCGGACACACCATTTCGCCCGAGGCGCGCGCCTTCTCCCTCTGGGACAAGCTGCGCGTGGAGACCTGCAACCCTGCGCAGAGAGGCAGGGGGAACGCCATCAACGCTCGACATCTTTGGCTCGGTAGAACCGCCGTCCTCTTTTTTCTATTTCGATTTCCATTTATATTTATTTTTGTATCTTCCCCTTTTATGCCGACAGACTTGGTCAGGACCACTCTGGCCTAAAACTCAGAGAAAAAGAAGCCAAAAGAGCTGCTGCGACTTTGCCTTCGATCCCCGCGCACTCTCGCTCATCAATTCATCCAATCAACAACTAGCGGAAGGCACCACGACTGCGCCTACTCCAAAATCTCCATTCACCCACCACAATGCAGCGTTCACAGCGTGCCCTCAGAGTTTACCGCGACCTTCTCCGCACCCAGCACACAGTCTTCAGCGGCGATGCTCTCGCTCAGGAACGAGCTCGTGCACTCATCAGGCAGGAATTCGAGGCGAACCGAGGTACGTCTATCTTTCGACCATGTGATTTAATTGCTATTAAAATTAATTACCACGCAGGCGTTCAAGATCCTAAACAAATCGAAGATTTGATCACAAGAGGCAACGACACCGTTGCCTACGTGCGCGGACATGTCGTGCAGGCTGTCCAGAACGATAAAGGCAATTGGGGTACGGCCGTTCTTGTTCATTAATCTGTGACGCAAATTACGCCTGTTCTCACCTTCCTTCCAGAGATGAAGCTGCGGCCCGAAAACAAGTTCATCAAAAGCAAGGACTTTCCTATGTGCGGCGTAGAGTTTTGACCCTTCTATCCTCTTCCCTCTCCTCTCTTCTCTCTTGTTCAATACCAACCTCATAGCGAGCGGATTAAACCCATCTATCCCATTCCTACTCCATCGCCCACAACAGTTCCGTTATCGTGGGCCAATTCTTAAGGTACATCGTATGCTTCTCCCGATAGCCAACAGGATGAAGCTGGTTGCAACTCTTCTTCGTGTTATTCGCCCTCTTCATCTCCCAGTCAAAGGCGTGGTGGTTCATCATGTGACGACGTCGCTCGTTTCTTGGTGCATGGCTCCGTTGATGACGGCACCTGCTTCTCTTGCGGCTCTTCTCTTGGCCTCTTCTTCGCGGCGGTGGCGCTGGTGCTCCAATCGGTACCGCCGATCTCGGGAAGGCCCTCTCTCGACTCCTCCTCCATTCCCTCGGCCCGCAGTCGCTGGATACAGCGATAGAGCAGGCTCGAAGTGGATGGGCTCCTTTGCGATACGCGGGCGACCGCCACAGGCGACACCAGGAAGCCCATCAGTGCTCTTCCGGTAGGCACAATCATCAGCGTGCGACTGCCTAGCCGCACCACCGCCGCCTGATTCGCGGGAGAACCGCAAGTGAGACCTCCAAAGGCTCAGGCCTCGGTGTTGGTGGTACCTGGTTGTTGCTCTGCAGCTGACCGATAAGGGCGGAAAGATATGTCTGGATCTGCGCCGCGTGCGACGGTGCCGAGGAGGGCTGAGGCGGGCTGGCTGCCGAGAGCACGCGAAACTGCAGAGGGACGGCCGTCCTGAGGACCGCGGCGTGAGCCTGCTTCAAGGTGCACACGCCCGCGATTATCAGCTGCGTCGGCCACTCCTCGGCGTGCCTAGGGTTTTGACCGGAACGGGAAACCCACGCAAGTCAGGGTAAACCAAGCTGCAGCACGTGACCATTTGGTGGTGGTAGTCGCGAGTAGAACCAAGAGAAGGGGCTGCAAGCCGTACCCTTGTGGTGCAACCGCACCACGGAGGTGGTTGGCGGCCAGCACGCAGATGGGCACAGCTTGGCCAGTTCCGGTGGACTGATGCTCTCTCCGGAACGATGAGGCGCGCATGGCCAACGAGCCCACCCAAAAGGAGCTCTCTTGCATGTGACTCGGGTGGGCGTCGCCGGCGGCCTTAGAGGACACAGAAGTCGAGGTGGGCGTGAAGGACGGGGAAACGGAAAGAACCGGGGACTCTCTGTCTGCTGCAGGGCAGTCGGTGTGGTGAGGGTACGTAGTACGGCAGCAGGGTGCACGAGACATGTCGTTCTTCCTGTTTCCTTACACTTTCGTTGCCAGAACTGCCAGGAAGCGCACCGAGGTGAAAAAGAAGTTCAAACTTTTCCCTGCACCAAACGTGGAAATGGCCCAACCAAAGACCAGGAATAGATACCGAAACCTGTTCGCCTTGTAAAGGGGTGGCCGCAAGACGTCTTCTTGTCCTCACGCACTTACACAAACCTTGGTAGGTGGCCTTGGCTCGCGATGTCCAACCGCAAGCCCCAGAATAAACGGCCCCGACCACGGCCCGACACCAACCGTTTGCCGTGGGCAGCCACGGAATCGGAATGTGGGCAATGCTACTCGTGCGTAGGTTCACATTCTTTACAATTCTGGTTCTGGTGCTGGGAAGGATCGGGCGCTACCCCCAGCAAAAGCACCAGCTACCAATCTGTGCTGGGAAGGATCGGGCGCTTCCCCCAGCAAAAGCACCAGCTACCGTTGGCTTGAGGGGAACGCCCGACCCGACACGACAAGTCGGCAGGAAAGTTCGCAAGCAAGGGCAGCGCGAGTTGTAAATATTGACAACTTGTTAATGCATGGGCACGAAGGGCTTTTGGGGTTGCTTGAGGGATTGCTCCATGCACTGCGCATACGCTTGCAGGGGCTCCTGGCAGAGCACGAGGCCGCGCACGCCAGCCTGTGCATCCTGCAAAAAAAAAAAAAAAAAAAAAAAAAAAAAAAAACGCTCGTGAATCTCAACACCGCGGATGCAGGACTAGATGGCCATCTAGCACGAGGCAGCAGAGAGGTGGCACAAGTAAGTGTACAGGTGACGTACCTCGGTGCCCTTGTGTTTAGACTGTTCAGAGAAGCAGTGGAAGAACACTAGGCCAGGCTTTTGGCATTCCCGTGTCAAGGAAGGAAAGTAATCGGGCAAGCGAGGCGTTAGGTCTACTTCATCGCTCTGCATGTTGGTCGCTATGGTTGTGATTGAGCACCGAGGAAAAGAAAAGAAATCCATTTCCTAGAAATCCCCTTTCGGCGCCTTCGCTCTGCCGCCGTCATCTTCGCGATTATCATGATGAGGAGTGGACGTACTTTACTTTTCCCTCTTGGCCGTGTTGCCTCTTCAGGTTTCGTACGTACAGTTGCATTTATTGTTATTTTTATGACAAAATAAATTAGATTAACGACGGATTGCCTTTCATCAGTTAAACGGTAGTGGCGCGACTCTCCTACGCCGAGGAAACCACACGTATCTCTCGCTTGACACTCAAATAAAAGATGGGATGGTTGTACAATTTGGAATTGAATTATAATATAATTTAACGCACAGCAGCCTTATGCCGTGGCGTGTGAGCGACATCCTCAACAAAGCCACGCCAGGCCAGGACCTCGTGATCAAGGTACGGCGTGGCTGTTCAGCCTTGCTCTCGAGTGTCTTTTGCCCTCACGCGTGTGTTTTAGGGCTGGGTCCGCACAGTGCGCCAGCAGAAGCAGCACGCGTTCGTCGAGCTCTCCGATGGCTCTCATCAGACGCCGCTCCAGATCGTTGCCACTCCCGACCTGGTCAAGGGGTGCGTGCCGCCGCCAGCATTCGTCACTGCGCGACAACACTAACCGCACTTCCCACGTCCGCGCGCGCAGAGCCTCGACCGGTTGCAGTATCGAAGTGGAGGGCAAGGTAGTGGAGAGCCCAGCGGGCAAGCAGAAGCTCGAACTGGTGGCTTCCCGGCTCAACATCATCGGCGCTTGCGACCCCGAGGTGAGTTTCCTGTTCTCCCTCCCTAGGGACCCCAAACTCATGGTCGCTGACCGCGTGTGGGGCTACGTTGTTGCGGCTGCTACGTCGTTCGGGCACATAGAAATACCCACTCGCCAAGAAGAAGCATTCGTTGGAGTTCATGAGGGAGATCCCACACCTGCGTGCACGCACCAACACCATCGGAGGTGAGTTACGTTCTACGCGCTTTCTCCTCCGCCTGGCCCTTTTCTTAACTGGGCTGGTCGCGATGATGCACATCACACACACACACGGACACGGACACACACTAGGCGTGTTGCGGGTGAGAGACACTGCGGCGTCCGCCATACGGGACTTCTTCCACGAGAACGGTTTCATCGAGCTGCACACCCCGATCCTCACCTCGTCCGACTGCGAAGGTGCCGGCGAGCAGTTCACCGTCTCTGCGCTGATGCCCTCGTCCGGCGATCAAGGTGCGTGCACTGCCCTTTGTCTCTTCTTCGCGGTCTTTGGTGGGGACCACGTTTGAAAGAGGAGGGGCTGTTTGTTGTTGGCCGAGCACAGGCCCTCGCGAGTTTTTCGACCGCACGGTCGGCCTCACCGTGTCCGGCCAGCTGCAGGTCCCCCTCCCTTCTCCCGGTCCCTCTCCTTCCATCTCGCTGTGGTTCGTTTGACTAACATTTTCGGTCGGTCGCAGGCTGAAATGGCGGCGTGCGCGCTGTCGCGTGTGTACACCTTCGGCCCCACCTTCCGCGCCGACAACTCCATGACACGCAACCACCTCGCCGAGTTCTGGTATTTTTATTTTTATTGTTTATTTTATTATTCATTTTGATAATAATGTAAGACAATTGTTGATGTGCAGGATGATCGAGCCCGAGATTGCGTTTTGCGATCTCGCCCTGAACATGCGAGTGGCCGAGCACATGGTAAAGGCGGTCATCGAGGCCGTGCTGGCCAAATGCGACGAGGACATGGCGTTCTTCCACAAGCGAGTCGATGAGGGCCTCATGGCCCGCCTCCAAAAGACTCTTGCGGGTCGAGCCTCCCCCTCATCCCATGTCTCCGATTCTCACCACCACCACCACCACCACCACCACCACCACCACCACCACCACCACCACCACCACCACCACCACCACCACCACCACATCTTACATACCACACTCACATACAACTTCTCTCCCCCTAAACACACATCGCGAAATGGATAGGTCCATTCCATGAGGTGACCTACACGGACGCCGTGAAGCTGCTGGAGAAGAGCGGCAAGAAGTTCGAGTTCCCAGTGGCCTGGGGACTCGACCTGCAGAAGGAGCACGAGAAATACCTGGTCGAGGTTCGTTGGCGGCCAAGCCCCTCCTTATCGATGTACAGGCGTTGCTAACTCGATCCTATATGCGTGCGTGCGTGGCGTGCCGTCGGCGGCTGCGTACAGTTTGAGTTCGATAACCGGCCTGTCTTTGTGACGCACTACCCCAAGGACATCAAGCCCTTCTACATGAAGCTCGATGAGGTGAGCCATCAGCCAGCCCGCTTCGATAGACCAGATGCCCCCCCCCCCTCAATGATGAGCTCTGACAACCGGTTCGCCGCGGACTCTGAACACAGGACGGCCGCACCGTGCAAGCCATGGACCTCCTGGTCCCCACCATCGGTGCGTAGACTGCCCCTCCCCGTAGCTCTTCCCGAACGACGTCGTCGTCGGGCGATATGTTCACATGGTGCGCGGAGTGCAGGCGAGTTGATCGGAGGCAGCGTGAGGGAGGAGAACCTCGACACTCTGCAGGCCCGCATGAAGGCCATGAACATGAACGTGGACGACTACCAGTGGTACCTCGACTTGCGACGGTACTCTCCCTCCACTCCGGCCGCATGTTTGGCCTGTTGCCGTGCACGGCAGACTGCTGTGGGCAGTGAGACTCACCGCGCGCACGCTCTATCGGCTTCAGCTTCGGCACGGTGCCGCATGCGGGCTTCGGGTTGGGTTTCGAGCGACTGCTGCAGTACGTGACGGGCATGGAGAACATCCGC
The DNA here is from genome assembly GCA_027943245.1 of Acanthamoeba sp. SK_2022b. Taxonomy (NCBI): domain Eukaryota; phylum Discosea; order Longamoebia; family Acanthamoebidae; genus Acanthamoeba; species Acanthamoeba sp. SK_2022b. The sequence continues at coordinate 19,658 of JANDJZ010000002.1, forward strand.
GACGTCATCCCTGTCCCGCGCTACCGGGGCTACTGCCGCTTCTAGCTGGTCGAGCCCCTCTTGTCTCTCCAGAAGATCTTGAACAAGGAAACAGCCACGCTCTGCTGCACCACAGGCCACCCGCAGGCGCCGGCAAAACCGCCAGCGCAGCCGAGGTGATGTGTTCTTATTTGTTTAATTATTGTTATTATTATTTGTTGTGTAGGCCAAGGAGCCTCACTGAATGTTCATCGTGATTCGGATGTTCATGGCCGCGAGCTCGTTGACAAGGTAGCGGAAGACGTAGGGGATAGTGATGGCCGTCACGCCGTCCCTGGACTCGCAGAAGCGGCACACTACCTTGCGCTGGTGATCCTTGGGGTCCTTGGTCATGATTGGCGAAACCAAACTGCCGCAGTCCTTGCACGCCCAGCTCTGTGGTAGGAACATGAATAAATATAAAATAGTCGACGAATGCATTGTGTGCATGAAAGAGGGGAGGGCGCATACCCTGGAGTAATCGGAGCACTTGAAGAGTCGGTCCTGCAGGAGGAACGAAGTGCCGTGGGCCAGCAGACAATCGCGCTCCATCTCTCCGAAACGGATACCTCCTCCCTTTTGGCGACCCTGTGTATTTTTTTAATTTTAATTTTAATTTAATTTTTTGTTGTAGAGAAGGTTAAGGCGTGAGCGAATGAACGGACAAGGAAGAGGGAGGAGGAAGGCGAGGGGCGGGCGAACCTTGATGGGCTGCTGTGTGAGCTGGTGGACGGGACCGGTGGACCGCACCTGGTACTTGTCCTTGACCATGTGACGCAGACGCTGGTAGTACACCACGCCGAGGTAGATGTCGGCCCGCAGCTCGCAGCCGAGGATGCCCGAGTACATGGGCTCGTTGCCGTAGTAGTTGTAGCCGGCCGCCAACAGCTGCTGGCCAAAGTAGTCCACCGCCGTGTGCTTCTCGTCGAATCTGTATCACAGTCCATCGAGAGAGAGAAAGCGCGCGCAGGAGTGAGCCAGCGCTGCCGCAAGGAGTAGAGGGGGGCATGAGCGTACCGGAAGGGAGTGGCGTCCTGGAACATGCCGTGGAGGGCGCCTGACTTGGAGGCCATGGACTCGATCAACATGGCGATGGTCATACGCGAGGGGAAGGCGTGCGGGTTGATGATGACGTCGGGCGACATGCCCGACTCGCTGAAGGGCATGTTCTCCTGCGGCCACAGCTGCGACATGACACCCTTCTGGCCGTGCCTCGACGCGAACTTGTCGCCGATCACCGGATTACGGTTGAGCCGCAGCTTGATCGACACACGCTGGATGAGGCCCTTGCTCGACGTGCCTGTGTTGCGTGGTCAGTCGAACTGGAGGGAGGGGGAGAGAGGGGAGAGAGAGAGTGGAACGAACCAACGACGCGGACTTCGTCGACGACGGCCTCCTCCTTGCTCTTGTACCGGTGGAGGTGCGGCTTGCCGGTGCCTCCGTCGACGGTGACGTAGAACGGGCTGCCCGTCTCGAGCCTGGTGCCCGGCGCACTGCACGAATCCACGGCAAAGGGGAGAGGGGGGAGGAGGGCCGAGGTTAAGGGCGTGCTGGAGGGGGGGAGGGCCAAGGCGTGGTGTGCGGCGCACGTACGGCAGACCGTCCTCGTCGAGCTCCTCGCAGAAGCGCTTCTTGGCGGGCAGCATGCCCTCGTCGTCCATGGCCTGGGCCTTGTCCTCCACCAGCGGGTTCGCGATGTACTTGGGCGCGTCGCCCTTCTTCTCCTTTCGCGCAAAGTCCACCAGCTCGTTCTGCCGACCGAGGCCAGTTTTGTCAGGAGCCCGTCCTCGTGGATTGGTGGGGCCACGAGGGATTGCAGCAAAGAGGCATTACCTTGTAGACGCTGGCGTGACCGAATCCACGCTGGTAGGCCGCCTTGTTGATGATCATGGCATCTTCCATGTCGTAACCTGACTCGCCACACGCATAATGGATGCATCGTGAGTAGAGGACGAGTGACGGCTATGCGTATGAGAACACACACTACCACCCGCCACGAACGCACGCACGCACACGTCACACCAGCGTGCAGAGATGGGCAGAGTGTGCATACCGGTGTAGGAAAGTACGGCGACGATGGCGTTGGCGCCGATCGGGTAGTCGTCCAGCTCGTACTCGTCGTAGACGTTCGTGCGGGACACGGGCGCCTGCGGGTTCTGGATGCGGTAGATCTTGTTGTCGGTTCGGTGCTGGAACGAATGGCAAGGCGTGGCGATCGATTGCTTGGCCATCTGCGCAACACGCGCACGCACACGGCAATGCGGAGAGGGAGTTGGTAAGCAGACCACTCGGCCAGCGATTCCCGAGTGGCGGCGCGATGCGGTACCTGACACTGGTACATGTTTCGCGGCGACTGGTTCATGTCGCAGAAGGGCGTGAGGCCGGCCACGACCGAGAGCATGTTCATGGGTCGGATCTCCTGGTGCGTGAAGATGTCCTTGTCCTTCCTGTCCTCGTCGAGCACCGCGATGTTCATGTACACCTGCGCACGCGTCGACAGATGAAACCAATGGGGTCAGACCAAGGGGCGGCTGACCTACGCGCGCGTTCACAGACACGGCCAAGGCCAAGGCCACGGCACCTGTTCGAAGGAGCCGATGTACTCGATGTCGCCGGTGGCGAGATACTTGACGGGGCGCATCATGCGCGAGGGCGTGGTCCACATGTAAAGACCGGGGTACTGCTTGCTGACGCCGGCCGGCACCAGACCGAGCTCGAGCGTCCACGGGATGTCCTCGAGCTTCTTCACCTTCAGGTAGCGCAGCTTCTCCACCAACTGCGGCGCGGCCGCGTGCGGGATGAAGCCCATGAGCTCACCTGCATTGGTGTTGTGTGTGTGTGTGTGTGTGTGTGTGTGTGTGTGTGTGTGTGTGTGTGTGTGTGTTATTGTCGGTTTCGACAGTTGTGTTTTTGCATGGACGGAAGAGCGCACCGTCGAGGAAGACGTCGAGGTACTGGTCGGAGGGAAAGAGAATTGACTGGGAAGCGGGGGAGACGCCCAGCGAGACCAACAGCGAAGCCATCCGTCGGGTGTCGGGCTGATGCGTGATGAGCTGAAAGACGGATTGGGGAGGGAGAGAGGGAAACGTTAGTTCGAGGCCTCGGTGAGCGATTGCGAGGCAGGTGGATGGGTGGACGTGAGAAGAGCTCACCCTGCACACGGCAGTCAAGTGGTTGATGAGACCGCAGGGCGCTCCGTCGGGAGTGTGCACGGGACAGAAGAAGCCTGCACGACGCGACACGGGTAAGCCAAGCGCTTACCGCATGTGTTTGGGAGGGAGGGCAAGGGGCAAGGGAGAGATGTGAGTACCCCAAGACTCGGGCATGAGCTTACGCACGGCGGTGGTCTTCATGGTGGCGAAGAAGGCGCCTCTGTGCACGCAGCGGAAGTGGGAGAAGTAACGCAGCCAGTTGAGCTTCTCGGCCACCACCACATACCCGTTGAGCTGCGCAGAAGAAGGCCGCATGTTGTTAGTGACCTACGCGACGCGTGACACGGGGGGGGGCAAGCGAGAGACGGGAAGAGGTACCTGCATGAGACCCATGCCCGTGGAGGAGACCAGGTTGCCGGTGGCGAGGAAGTAGTCGACCTTCTTGCCCAAATCAAAGTTCTTGTCCATGGCCTTCCGCAAGTAGCCATCTGCGTCGGGAGGGTCAGCACAGCGTGGTATGAGGGGGGGGGGGCACACAGGCGAGTGTGGAGCTGACAAGAGGAGGGGAGGCAACGTACCAGGATCCGATTCATAGGTGAGGGCTGACTTGTTGGAGGCCATGGAGTGCAGCTTGTTGAGGATGAGCTTGAGGCCGACCAGCCATTCCTGCAGCTTTTCCTTGAGGAACATGAGGTAGACGTGGCCGGGCAGCAGCAGCTCGAAGTTCATGGGCGAATCGGCGTTGTCGGGGCCGATCTCTCCGCTCGCCAAGGAGTAGAGCTTTCGGATCATGAAACTGTTTCGGGAACGACGAGCAAGTGTGAGTGTGCGTGTGTGAAAATCCCATCGCGCACTGCACACATTGCGCCCACGCACATGCGTTAGGGACTGGGGAGCACGCACGCGAGAAGGTCGAACTTCTGCTTGTTCTTCTGCGGAGACAGGTGCACGAAGATGTATCGGTCGAGCAGGAACTGGCCCACTTCAATGTCGGTCAACCTCTCGGGTACCCTGAGCGCGATGCGGAAGCTGGAGCCTGCAGGCCAACAAACATGCAATATTAATTAAATAATTAAATAAAATATAAATTGATTAAATAAAATAAAATTTAAAAAAAACCATTAATAGAAAGGCACACTGAGGTAAGTACCGAGGTAGGCAAGGCACTGCTCCTTCGTTTCCATGTTCTCGTACGACTTGGCTTCACGCAGGATCACTTCGACGCTACATGGAAAGGAGGAGGAGAGAACACAACCGTCAGTAAAGCCCTGCAGCTGACCAGGTAGGCGGTGGGAGCGTACCGATCGGTCAAGAATGTGTTCTCCACGTCTCCGCGGACGAGGCTGTTGTAGATTTCTCTGTCGGTGGTGGGGATGAGAGCCTGGATTGGGAAAGGAGGCACAACGCAAGCGTCATCGCAAGCCGATCAGTCCCGAGTCGTCGAGTGGCACGAAACACGCACGCACGCACGCACGCATGGAAGCGTTGCACACAGGTTGGTTATACCTTGAGGATGAGGATGGCGGGAATGAAGTACTCCTGCTTGAAAACAGAGATACGCAGGGAGCACGAGCCGTTGGAGAGATAGTGGAGAGTCATGTTTTGGTTGGATTGATCCCTGCATTCCGGACAAGAGCGCGATGAGCATGCGTTTGAGGGTTTTTGGACTGTGTGTGTGTGTGTGTGTGTGTGTGTGTGTGTGTGTGTGTGTGTGTGTGTGTGTGTGGCAAAATCGCCCATCACTCAACGAACGAATGAATGCGCGGTGATGCCGTACTTTCGCACGCTACGGATCTGTACACCGTGCTGGGTGTAATAGTTTCCCTTGCCGGCCCAGGAAGGTCGCTGGACTGCCATGGGCTGTGTTCGCGTATTCCCGAGCGCGTTTAGTGTGTGAACGGCAGGCAGGGCCGGGAGACCGGGAGGCGTACGAAGTTGCGCTTGGGCATACAGATCAAACGGATGAGCTTCTCCAAGCCGTTGATGATGAAGTAGCCACCGAGCTCGGTGCCCTCCTCGCGGGCTTGCACGAGTTGGGCCGGCGACATGCCATCGAGGTGGCATCTGTTCGACTGTAGTGAGAAGCGAGAGGAGCGTCAGTAGGGATCGCCTGCATCTCTCGCACGAGCATGGCTAACAAGGAAAGACGTACTTTCACCATGAGTGGGATCTTGCCCATGGTCCGCTGCATACGGCCAGTCTTCTCGCCAATCTTGTAGCCGATGGTGGCCACACAGAGACCGTTGTAGGTGAAACCGCCCTCTCGGCACTGTCCACGGAGCGAAAGCAAATTGGGATTAATGAAAAATCATTACAATAAATAACAACAAAATGGCTGCAATTCTCTTTGGTTTAAGGAGATAGATGAGGTGTGCCGAATGCAAGAAGCAGGAAATTGTCACAAAAAATCCGGAGGATAATCTGTACCTCGTTGGGGAATAGCTTCTCGTCGAGGGTAAGGCCACGTGAGGGCTTGGCAACCTGGAAATCCTCATACCACAGCTTCACCGAGGGCCCGTTCGTGACTTTAAATTCCTCCTTTAGGAGATCCTGGACGGCGTATTGCAGGCCGTCCTGCATCGCAAAATTGAACGATTCGAGCTGCGGACGTGTCATGTCTTGCATCTTCGGGTTGAGCTTATCTCGCACACCAAAGATGTCACGCAGCATCGATGAGGAGCCATTGCTTGATGATTTCTTAGCGGCCATTTAGAATTTGCAAGATATCTCGAACGGAAGGCACTTGCGGCGGGCTGAAGAAGATTAAGAAGCCTCTGGGCAGAGGAGCGAAGCGCGCCGTATAAGGGATGAAGTTAGATGAGGAGGCTTTCCGCCGGGCGAGGAGAGCAAAGAGAAGGAAGAAAGAAGTGGGAAGAAAGTCCGAAAACGAAAAAATAACAAAATAAAGAATAAAATCGATGAGGTAATGGGAATGTAAGCCTTTAAACAACAGCAGCCATTGATGCGTCCGCGTTTCTGCTTTAATGGTTACGAATCACAATGAATTGTACAACAAAATCTGACCATAGTCACAAAATAAATAATAAGAGAGATCAAATCATCACGCGCCGGCCTAGCAGCGGAACCAAGCGCAGAACAGAGCAGAGAAGCTTGATTCCATCCTCGCCGCGGCGGAGCACTCCGTTGTGTCGAAGGCGATGGTGAAGTACCAGTTCCTCGCGGTCGCGCACTGCGTGGAGGGAACGTTGATAGCTGTGCTGATGTTGTTTAAAGGCTGGCAGCCTTCTTCGGTGTAGTAGGTTGTCAATTGGCTAGTACAATTGATAAAGGCCGAGATACTACCCCCAGGAAGGGAGGTGAAGTTCACACAGCCGCCCTCCTCAGGAACGCTCGAATATCCACATCCGGCCTGCAAGTCGCTACAGCCAGGCGCGCCGTAAAGGGTGGTTACGACGTCACACCCGCGGGCGACCCAAAGAGGGGCGAGAAGAAAGAGGCACGAAATGAAGAGGCAGAAGCGAGACATTTTGTGACTATGATCGAATGATTAAAACTGTGCTATTCCTCTTTTTCTACTTCGCGAAAACGGTGAAAACTGTTTTTGATATTAATTAACGTTATTGTTCAAATAAAATTGGTGTACCACCTTTTGTACGCTTCGCCCAGGCTTACGCGAGCGTTCTGCTCGTTGAGTGGAGGCGACAACTTGTTGTTGGTGTCTGGGCCGCTGGGAATCGAACCTGCCGGCGGTTGACAATTGCCTGCTTGGAGTGCTGAAGGGCCTGTGTCGCCCAACTGTCGCCCAACCCGTGCGTGTCTGTACATTGGACTTTCCAGGCTGTGCGTTGTGGCTCACAAAACGCGCAAACGCAAACAGAAACACAAAGGCTGCGGTCCCTGTCTTGCGCACGCAGGGATGGAGCCTTCAGACGACCCCAGGAAGAGGAAGTGGGAAGAGCAAGACAAGAGTGCGCCAACACCGTACCTTTGAATGTTTGGCTGTACTTTTGCTTCTCACTCAAAAAATATCTTCATACAGCCGAACATCGTTCCGCCAAGGCACGTGAAGATGAGCTCAAGAAGTCCAAGACTGAGCCACTCTCGTGGATGGTCCTCAAGGAGCCACGACCCTCGGCCGATGGGAAGGAAATCTTTCTCTACGCCAACTTTTTCAATGTGGAGGTGCGTGGGCCCTTCTTTGGTACCCTCTATGGTACTTGCTCACTTTCAGGTGGTTTCTTGCAGTGGCGCCCCGAGACGATCTACGTGTTCCACATGCACATAGAGGTAATACAACTTCGCACTACGCCCCCACGGTCTCGTGCTCACAATACCACAGCCTGCTGCAGGTGTGGGAGTGCATGTCAAGCGGACGCTGTTGTTCGCACACAAGGAAGCACTCGGTCGCTACGAGTTCTGGGGCGAGCTTCTCTTTGCCAAGAAGGACCTTGGCGGCAACACCTTCAAGGCTCAGGTCAGTGGAACCGAGTACACGCTCACGCTCTCCGAACGCATACCCACCGGCAAGTTGAACTTCATCGACAAGGACCGCATGGTGATGTTCTCCCGACTCCTCAAGACGGTACGGCCCACTATGCTGCACAGCAAGTAGCCAGTGAATAGTCTGATCGTGGGTGAGTGGGCAGGTGTTTGCCAGGCTCAGGTACGTCAGGATCAGAGACTCAGTCTACGATGTCAGCGCTCCGATAAGGTATCAAGACATGGAAGCATTCCCTGGCTTCTCGACGAACGTCAACCTCTTTCAGGTACTGTTTCTCGGTGTCATCTACGCGCTCGCGATTTCACTTTGACGCTTCTTGCCCTTGTCCTTCCTCCAGGGTGGGCTCATGCTCAACATCGACACCTCGTTCAAGTGGGTGCAAACAAGTTACGAACCGGCCCCTTCGACCCTTCTTCCTTGCTTGCTCGCTCAAAATGGTGGTGGGATGGCCTGACGTTTGAACTACGGAACCACAGGGACCGTCTTGGACATGATCAACGATGCCGGCCCAGACAAGATGAAGCAAGCCGCTCTGGTGGCGAACCAAATCGTACTCACTAGATACTCGGACAGGCGCGGCGACCGTCGCTTCTACCGCGTGTCGTGTCTCGACTTTGATAAGTGTACTTACGTCCTGCCTGCTGTCGTGCCGTGCCTCTCTGCATCCGCGCGTGCGGGTCAGCGCTGACCCCACCCTAGCACCGGCCAGCACGTTTCCTCGCAGGAAGAAGAAGGAACACAAGTATGCCGAGGCCGAAGAGGAGATGATCTCTTTCCGTGACTACTTCAAAGAGTACACAACCGCCTCCCTAGTTCTCTCTCTCTCTCTCTCTCTCTCTTAGAGTTAATCACCATCTTGCCTGTAGAGCGCACAATCTCGACATCAGGTATATGCATCAGCCTCTTCTCAAGGTCATCGAGAAGAGGAGGCGTCCGACCGACGGCGTTCAGGTCGAGGAGACGCTCTATCTCGTTCCCGAGTTCTGCGTGCTGGCTGGCATGACCGAAAGTTTCCGTACAAATGGCCAGTTACGCCACCGCCTCCCTCCAAACTGTTTGTCCAAAGCTCGCCTCTGGTCTGGGAAAAGACTGACGCGTCAGTCAGGCTGAGGCGCGGGGCCATGGAGGCCACCGGAATGGCAGCGTCCAAGAAGATGGAAAATGTGAAGGCTCTCGTCGGGAGGCTGCAACCGGGCAGTATCGTCGAAGACAGGAAAACCCGGGAGAAGATCGCGCCCGGCAGAGTACGCACAACCGACGCTTGCAGTTAACTGCATGTCGATAGCTCACTGCGACATTGGGGTCCCCGCATGCGCGCACGCAGCTCCTCGCCGAGTGGGGTCTCTACGTCAACGAAAGGCCTATGAGCCTCGTGGGGCGCCAGATCGCTACCGAGCCCCTGGTGATCGGCTTAGACAAGCAATACCGCATCTCCACTAACACCGGTGCCAGCCTTTGCGCCCTCCCTGGCGAGCTCGCCCGCCGTCCTAATATAGGAACGAAATCTGTGCGTGGGGGGGGGGCGCAGCGGAATGGCGAGATCTCTTCGGGGCACCTCCAACCAGGCGCGACGGTCCGCCGCGTGAACCCGGCACGGGCCTGTTCAAGCCCGTGGACATCACGAATTGGGCGCTGTTCCACTTGAGGAACCAGGAAGACAGCGTTAGATCGATGCTCCAAGCCTATGACACGGTGCTCCCTCTCCGCTCACGCCCTCTTCTTTCCATTGACTCGCTTATCCTAATGCCACTCGACGTCCCAGGTGCTGCCCGAGCTCAAGTTGAAACTTGGGCCGCCGGTGAAGATTGTGGTTCCCCATGAGAACCACTACGCCGACGAAATGCGACATGTTTGGGAGTACTCTCCCCCTCTTTGTGTTGAGAGCGCATAGCAGCTTTTTATGTGGCCAAGGATTCGCCCTCTAAAAGCACGTGGTTCGTATGCACATCAGGGAGTCTAAGAAGTCGGGCAAGGCGATCGCTCTCTTCATGGTCATCTTGCCCAGCTCGAATGCGACGGTCTACGGCAGGATCAAGGCCGTGATGGCGACCACGCCTGTTCTCACCCAATGCGTTCAAGTGCGCACGATCAAGGCCAGCGCGGGCATCGAATCAAAATGCAAAGGTATCCTTCAGCAGGTGGTTTGCAAGCTCGGCGGGTCGCCGTGGCGGTAGGTCTCCCGCCTCTTGGTCAACTCGTGATGGCAATGTGCCCACCTACGCTGTCGTGTCCATCCATCCCAGGACCGACATGGGGCCATTCCGGCAAAGCCCCACGATGATCGTGGGCATCGACGTGTCGCACTCCAAGACTGCGATCAGAGGATCGGTACTGGCCATGACGGCCACCATCGACCACACCTTCACGCGCTACTTTTCCGATGTAATTGTGCAAGGCCAGGTAAGCTCGTCCTGTCGCCCTTTCGAGACGCAAGTGCGCTCAACTGTTGGTTTGCTCGCGTTGGCCACCAAGGGCCAAGAACTGGGCTCCGGAATCGCCGCGTGTTTCGACAAGGCGCTCTTGGCCTTCAAAAACCACAACAACGGCTGCCTGCCGCAACGCATCATCGTGTACCGCGATGACCCTGGCGGCAAGGGAGCGCTCGATGCCCTGGTAAGCCTCGGTTGTCATCTTCAGAGGATTCCTTGGGTGCTCATTGCTGAGGCAACCTACCTCACCGCAGAAAGAGACCGAGATCGACATGATGCGCCAGAAGCTGCAGGAACGCGGGGTCCGCGCCAGTCTCACCGTCATCGTTGTCAGGAAGCGCGGCATCGTGCGACTGTTCAACAGGTACTTGTTGGTTTGTTGGTTTGCATTGTGTGCTGCCCTGTCCTTTCCTCACGCTTGCCCCCCCCCCCAAATCGCCCCATCGCCCAGCGACATGGGCAATCCCCCGCCCGGCACCCTAGTGGACACGGGCGTGGTGTCAAAGGAGTACAACGACTTTTACCTCATCGCGCACACTTCGCGCAGAGGCACGTGCTCTACCCATAACGTTCGCCATATCACGCAGAGCCAACGCTAAGGGGTGACAATGTGTCGGTGCAGGCGCGGTGAAGCCCACTCAGTACCAGATCGTCTATCGAGAGCCGTTGCCCGACGCTCCTGATATCGCCCTCAACACGCCCAACATCCAGAAGCTGTCCTACCTGCTGTGCCATCTCTACTTCAGTACACCTCCCCTACCGCCCACACGCCACACGCCGCTAACGCTAGCGTTGCCGTGCTCAAGACTTCATGGGCACCATCGCCGAACCGGCGCCGCTGCGCTACGCCGACCGTCTGGCCAACATGGTGCGTCAGACCTTGGGCGGCAGCATTCCGCGCGCCGAGCTGTCCAATTTCCTCTACTACCTGTAGGCCAGTCTTTGGTGCGCCCTCTGTCTCTGCTCCGTGCGTCGTTGCTGCACGGGCCGTGTTTTGATTGACGGAGCATGCGCTTTTCTCCCCCTCTACCTCCTCGCGTTCATGTAAAGAGAGCGGCGAGGGCTCTCGTCCCTCTCGAGAGGTCTCTACACGCACCCCTTATACTCCCTTCGAATTTAGAAACACAGCACCACTAACAGCATCTCTACCAACATCGCCATCTTCTCGCACCGTTAGCGGGGAGGCTCCTTTTTCAGCCACACGCGATTCTCCTAAAAAGGGACAGTTATGCGCCAAGAAGGACAAAGAAACAGAGCTGCCCGCTGCGGAGGAACATAACAAGACGCTCTGGCCACAACCACAGCAGCAACAAGCCTTTTTTCTTTCCTTAGGGAGACATTAGCGCAGAGAGAGAGAGAGAGAGTAGAGAGGAGAAAGCTAGCCCTGGCGAAGATTGAAAGGAATGATGGCCTCCTCAAGTCCCAATCTGATGATGGAAGGATTCCTGGTGAAGGAAGGAGGATCGATCAAGACGTGGAAGAAGCGATGGTGCATCCTTCGTGATGGAGTGTTGTCCTACCAGGCCAAGAAGGTACGGGTCCCTCCTGCTCTGTTCTTTCTTTTTCTACATTCTTCGAGGAGAGAGTAACTCACCCATCTCTGGGGTCTTCTATGAAACATCGTTAGGGAGGTGAGTTGAAGGGAGAGGTGTCGCTTAAGCTGGTGGACGAGATCCAGCCAGTCACCTACAAATCAAAGAAGAAGAATTGCTTCGCGATGGTGACGCCCGACCGTACCTACCACTTCACCGCCGAGACCGAGGAGCTCATGAACCAATGGGTCGGCCTCCTGGTGCGGTCACGCGATGCCGTCAAGGGCTACACTCCTGCCCCGAACAACGGCGGTGGTGCCCTCACCAGCCCGGTAGCCTCCCAAGAAATCGCTCATAATCTGGCTTCACTTTCATCCTCCTCCATCTTTTTCATCATGCCAAATTAGCCCTCGATCCTCACCCTTTCCAGAAGGCGCAACCACAGATTTCGCTGGCCGCTTCGACGGGCGGCGCGACCAAGGCGCGGGTCAACGACTTCGAGCCCCTCTACGTAATCGGCCGTGGCAGCTTCGGCAAGGTACGGGAAACTCTCAGATAGCGCTCGCAACTCGAGAATGAGGAGGCGGTCGTGCTGACGAGTTCGCGGGCGGCGCGCTCGCTCGTCAAGGTGCTGCAAGTGAGGCACATCAACACGGGCAAGATCTACGCCATGAAGGTGCTCAACAAGAAGAGCATCATGGACCGTAACGAGATGGACCACACCAAGGCTGAGAAGTCGATCCTGATGAAGCTGTCATCGCCCTTCCTCGTCAAGCTCTACTACTCGTTCCAGACCACCGACAAGCTCTACTTCATCATGGACTACATCAACGGAGGTAAGTAGAACCACGATATCGTTCGCTGTGCGCTCCGCTGACCGCGATCGGTTGCAGGCGAACTGTTCTGCCACTTGCAAAAGGAGAAGAAGTTCACAGAGGAGCGAGTACGCTTCTACTCGGCCGAGATCGTTCTTGGCCTGGAGTACCTCCACAAGCAGGGTGTCATCTACCGGTGCGCCTCTCGCCCATCGCTTTTTGTTTCCCGGCTCTGCCCGCGATAACTCATGAGCCATACCTACAGCGACTTGAAACCTGAGAACCTGCTGCTTACGGCCGACGGACACATCTGCATGACCGACTTTGGCATCTCCAAGGAGGGCTTCGTCTGCAAGGGCGCCAGGACTGCCACCTTCTGCGGCACCCCCGAATATCTCGGTACGTGGGCCAGCCTCACGAAGTAGCACAATCGAGCGCTGACAGCGCGGGCGGGCGACAGCACCCGAGGTGTTGGAGGGCCACGGGTACGGCAAGGAAGTCGATTGGTGGAGCTTCGGCACGCTCATGTACGAGATGCTCACTGGTCTGGTACGGTGCCACAAATGACCAGCCAGTGATCGTCTATGCTAACTTTGGTGTAACGGGTACGCACGCAAACATGCAGCCGCCGTTCTATTGCGACGACGTGCAGGTGATGTACTCTAAGATTATGAATGAGAAGCTTAACCCACCGAAGAGGATCGGCGAGGTACGTGTGACATGCCTTGCGACAGGCCTTTGGCACTTGTTCTGTTTTAACTGGCACCGCGTGTATCCAGGTGGCCACCGATTTGCTGATGCAGCTGCTGGAACGCAGCCCGGCAAAGAGGCTGTGCGATCCCGAAAAGATTAAGGCGCATCCCTTCTTCGCGAGCATCAATTGGGACAAGCTGGCGGTGAAGGGCGTCACCCCGCCCTACGTTCCTCCTGTCGTACGCCTCCCTCTCTCCTTTCCACCCTGGTGCGTCCTGAAGGGGGCAAGGGCTTTGGTTGCTCACGTATGGGAGCGGAGGGTGGTTCTTCACACAGAAAAGCGACCTGTCGGTGGCCATGATCGATCCTACGTTCACGAACGAGGACGTCGCCATGAGCCCCACGGCAATGGACCCCGAGATGGCCCAGCAGGCCCACGTGGCCGACTTCACCTACGTCGCCCCGTCCGCCATCCCCGAGGGTCAGCACGTGTGAGGTCCCCGGCACGCTCGAGCCGGCCCAGAAGCCCGCTCACGTCTCTCTTTTGTACCCCTTGCCTCACCTCTCCCCCCTCCGCCGCATCTCTCTTGCCCCGCCCCGCGCCAACCGCGATGTCTACAATAAAACTACCCCCCTTGTGAATGCTGCGTGCGGGTAATGTACAGCGATCTCTGGTTTGTAGAGAAGAGAGAGCGAGAGAGAGAGAGAGAGAGATAGGCGCCCGATGGCGAAACTGAAGGCCGATAGATGTCGTTCGAGGAGCAAAGGAAAGGGTCAGTGCGTCGAGAGAATGGCGGAGGGGGACACGTAGGTAAAGCCGTCCAGGTGGGCCTGCTTGGCAAGCTCAGAGTCCATCTGGTCGCTGGGAGTGTCCCTAACCCTCTCGTTGGTGAACATGGGATCGATCATGGCAACCGACATCGGGTCGCTCTGTTCAGACGGACGCTCCCCGGTGTGCGTGAGTTCTCGTTGACAGAACGGGCAAAAAAAAGAAGAAAAAAGGAGCAATCTCGGGACGTACAACAGGCGGGATATAGGGCGGGGTGACCTTCCGCTCAGCCATCTTGTCCCAATCGATGGCCTTGAAGAATGGGTGCGCCTTGATCTGGTCCGGCTCGCAAAAGCGCTCTGACGGGTCTCGCTCGAGCAGCCGCCCCAACAGGTCGGCGGCCGCCTAACGAGGAGAAACAGGGGTTGATCTAGTCGGCCTCCGCGCATATAAAACAACAGAGAGTGGTGGCCTCGTACATCGCCTATCTTGGCGGAAAGCTGCAGCTTCTCGTTCATGATCTTTGCGTACATCGTCCCTCGGTCGGTGTCGAAAAAAGGCGACTTGCCCATAAGCATCTCGTACAGAAGCGCACCGAAGCTCCACCAGTCGACCTCCTTGCCATAGCCCATTCCCGTCAACAGTTCTGGAGCTGTCCCACCGATGTTAGAACCAGAGCGCTGGCGGTGAGTATATCTCAAGGAAGGGCCGCGGACTTACCAAAGTATTCTGGGGTGCCGCAGATGGTGGCTGTCCTTACGTCCTTGCTCACGAAGCCCTCTTTGGAGATGCCGAAGTCGGTCATACAGATATGTCCATCGGCAGTCAGCAGAACGTTCTCAGGCTTGAGGTCACTGTTTGTGTGTGTGTGTGTGTGTTGATTCAGCAAGCTTAGATCGAAGGCGATGATTCCGCTTACCGGTAGATGATGCCCTGCTTGTGAAGGTACTCCAGACCGAGCAAGATCTCGGCCGAGTAGAAGCGAGCTCGGTCGGCCTTGAACTTACCCTTCCTCTGCAGATGGCTGAACAGTTCGCCTCCGTTGATGTAGTCCATCACGAAGTAGAACTTTTCGTCGGTCTGAAATGAGAAATAGAGCTTGACCAGGAAGGGTGACGACAGCTTCATCAAGATCGATTTCTCGGTAGTAAGGTGCTTGATCTCGTTGCGATCAATGACGGTCTTCTTGTTGAGCACCTTCATGGCGAAGATCTTCCCCGAGACCTTGTGTCGCACTTGCAGTACCTGTGGACATTGCGTGGTGTCTCTCATGAGATGACGTGAGACATAACTACTCGGACTCTGCCACGCACCTTGCCGAAGGTGCCCCGACCGACCACGCACAGCGCCTGGAAGTCATTGATGTTCGCCTTGGAGGGCAGCTCGGGAGGGGTAATGGGTATCACGCCGTTGATGGCGTCCCTAGAGCGGTTTATAGCCTCTATCCATTGGTTCACCAGCTGCCTGGTGTCCGCAGAGAAGTAGTAGGTGCGCTGCGCTGTTTCAACTTCGAAGCAGTTTTTCTTTTTGTAGCGCACTGGCCGCACGTCTGTGACCGTTTTCATGTCCAACTGCCCCTTAAGCACGGCCCCCTTCACTCGACGCAATAGCAGAATCAGATATCATGATATGATTAAAAGGCAGTTGTGTGCGCTTACCTTTTTCGCTTGGTATGAGAGTATGCCCTCGTTAAGGATGCACCAGCGCTTCTTCCACGTCTTTATAGCACCACCCTCTTTAATGAGGAAGCCTTCCATCAGGTTGAGCGACCCGCTGCTGGCAAGAGGACGGTCCTTTTTGATGAAGGACATGATGATACACAAGAGCCCGTGGGCTGTTTCAAGCTGATACCAACCTTGATGAGGGCCACCTTCGCGAACCCGGGCTAGAGTTCACTAAAAGGACACAGGCTTTTCCTTTTGCCAAATCACTGAATTGGGGAAATTAAGGAAGGAAAAAACAGATAAAACCAACAAGATGGCCATGCGACGTGCAGAGAGGGCGAATTGCCTGCTTCGATTGCGCAGCTCACATGCATCTGCAGCCCTACCTATGGTGAATCGCCGTTCGCTTCAGCCACGGCAGCGATGGCTGGCAACGAAATCGTCGGAGATGGACAAAAGGATGGCAGCTGCAGGACCGCGTTTGCCGGGCGAGTACGACGTATTCGGAGACGATGAGGGAGAGCGTGGTGGCAACAAGATCATGGTAGATGGTTACAGCGGGGCACGGTTTAGCATCAACGGCGTGCTGCTGCCTGGCCCTCTCTTCCTCCTTCCAACACTGCCCCTCGCCTGGAACGTTACTTCTCTCGACGATCTATCGCCTGAGTCCCTTGCTCTCGCTTATTCCGTTCGCCCTAGAGTGTGTACGCTTTCTTGCATCTTCAGTGTTGTGCCCAACACGGATTATTTACGCTCCTTGTTAGCCATCCTTATCGTGGGCTGTGGCCAAAGGATCAAGATGATCGACCCGGAGCTGCGTAACTTCTTTCGTCAGAAGGGCATCTCCATCGAGGCGCTCGACACGGTACCCCCCCAGCAACCTTTCGCGCTTTTGCCGCGCTCACCGCCTCCCTCTACGCCAACGTGCAGTGGAATGCAGTGGCGACGTGGAACATCCTCAACCAAGAGGACCGAGCTGTGGCGGCCGCCCTTATGCCCTTTGACTATGAATGAGGGAGACCCTTGTCTCTTGGCAGAGGAGACATACGTGGCTAAGCGTGGCAAGAGACACGGCCTGTACAAAAAGGCGTTATCTATGTGAGAGGAAGTGTGGTCTGGTTGAGGACCGCTACGTGGCGCTGGGCGAATAGCATGTCACTAAATACGCATAGCCTGCCACAACATGTTGCAACAGATGTCTCCTTCGTCACGGTACGTCAGTTCCCTTGTCTCGGTCCCAATCACCTCCCAATTCCGTGGACAGCCCACCAGTCTCCTCTTGTCCTGCCGCAAGTAGCGCACTCAAGAGGCCACCGTAGAGACGCTCAGCACGCTTCTCCACGCGCAAGACACCATGATAGCCGCAACAACGATGCTCTCACTCCGTTCTCTACTGATCGCCCTCATGGGTATGGCGGGCACGCTCGCATTTTCGTTGATGCGACGCCGCCGCAGGGCGAGCAAGGCCCAACGCCGGGAGTGGAAGGACCCCCAAACGCAGTGCGAAGCCATTTACCACCACCTGTGCTGCTACGAGTTCCCCTGGGAATGCTTCTACGGCATCAACTTCGCCTTCTACCGCACCTTCGCCTCGCCCTCCATCGCACAACTCTACCACTCGACCGGTAGGTGTCGTCTTATTCGTTTTGTGCGCCCACAGTGCCTCCTCTTACAGCGTAGTGCCCTCATGTCACGGTACCGCCTGGAAGGCCACATCGTCAAGACTGCAGGCAAGAGGGTAGCGGACACCGACATCATGATGCATGCCTGGATCGGTTCACGCACACCCCTTCCTTGCGTTGTGCGAGCACTCCAGGCTGACCCTTTTACGTAGACTTCGGGATAGACAGCCCGGAGGGGCGCGAGTCATGGGAGCACCTCAATCGTCTGCATGCCATGTGGAAGAAACGGATGAGCAATGAGGATTTCGTCTACGTGCTTTGCTGCTTCATCGTGGACACCATCCGTTTCATTGACGTCTTTGGCTGGCGCCAGCTCAGCTCGATCGAACGTGAAGGTGCGAGGCCTTGCTCTCTCCCCGCCCCCATCCTTGAGTTTCAGCTGAAGTTCGACCGTGCCACAGCGCTCTACCATTTCTGGGCCAAGCTCGGGAGGAGGATGGAGATCAAGGACATCCCCTATTCGCTCGAGGAGGCCAAACGCGTGGTAGAGGAGTATGTCGCTTCCGACGCCAGGGCAGCCGACACCAGTGAGGGGCACCACTTGACCGAGGCCATGACAGATCTGCTGTGCCAGTACGCGTTTCTATTCCCGGTTTATGGTTGGTCTCTGCTTCAGAGGCCAGAAACCGATCCGACCCGCTGCACACCAGGTGGTATTGGTTCCTGCCCCGACGGCTCGTCCGCAGCGGCGCGAGCGCGCTCCTGTTCGTCATAGGAGGTCCGACCTTCGTGCGCAAGCTGGGCCTGAGCGAACCTTCGCCGGTCACGCTCCACGCTCTGCTCGCTCTCGGGCATCTTCGATCTGCCGTGCTCTCCTGCCTTCCCATGCGTACAAAGTATCGAGAACGGAGTTGTTGGTAGTGATGGCGAATCTAACAGTCGTTGATTTCTTTGGTGGCAGGCCGAGACGACTCTCCGAGATCCTGATGCAGGCCCACTACCCTCTGGCCATGGCCACCAGCGTCGCCCGCGCCAATCAGCCCTCGAGCGATCGCCGTGATCGCGCCAAGCTGATGGACTTTTCTCTGGTGGGGCCCGTAGGCATTCTGTCCGCCCTCGAGGAGTACGTCAGCCAAAGCTGCCTTTATGCATGTCGCCTGCCATTGACAAGTGGAATGCGTGGTTGTGAAGGGCGCGCCTAAATAGCGTGGCCACGGCGAGCCCGGCCAACCATCGAAGCAGGTCCACCACTGTGTGATACGACCACCAAGTTCGCCTCCCACAATTTGTGAAGCGAACTGAGCGGAAAACAAACAAATGAACCAATCGTGCGCCAGCTACGCCGTAAAAATCCAACCAATGGCATGGCTTCTTTTTAGTGCGTCGGTTGCCATTTTTTATTATTTTTTTATCGCGCCAAAGATCGAAGAAGACAAAAAGCGAAGGGCGGCTGTATACCGCTACGACGTAGCGCATCGCCCCACCCACTCGCGCAACACCAGAGGTCGGTGTGGTAAATCCGCCTTTTCTCATCTGATTAGTTATACAACCGAATTCCAAGTTCAACTTTTGCTCCACAAACTTCATTGTACGCTTTTCTCAAGCGTACTTCAGTCACATCACAAGTTCACATCCTAGAGGAGTGAGTTCTCTGCGATACCTCGCTTTTCTGGCGCTAAACTTATTATTATTTTCATATTTGTGCCAGCTGGCCATGGAGCAGCCGGCACCCTCGACCATCAATGGCACCGTGGGTTCGTCAACTTCATCATCTTCGACGTCTTCGAGTTCATCGGGGCCGCTGTCTCCGACGTTGGCCGGATCGTCGACCAGGCCCGCTACAGCGGAAACCAGCGCAGCGCTGTCACAGCGACCATCTGCCGCAGACACCCCGCTTACTTCTCCTTTGCCTCCGCCTCTTCAGCGATACCCACCGCCCGCCACGGCCATCGCGACGCCAGGGGCTCCACAGCGCGCACAAATGGGCGACAACTCCCACACCGCACCATCACCGACTCCTATACCCTCGTCGGCATCGTCAAGCGGGTCTGCCAACGCTCAGACGCCTAGCCTTGTCAGGCTGCCCTTCTCTCTCGCCACGCCACCTGCGTCCGCTTCTCCTTCGCCAACGCCCGTTTCCTCCTCCTCCTCTACCTCTTTATCTAATACCAGCACTGTTGCTACGCCGAGTCCCGCATCACGCAGCCTCGCATTCTCTCCTTCTTCTTCTTCTTCTTCGCAGGCGTCTCCGTCTCCTTCCATTTCCATGTCACCCTCAACAGCTGCGCCCCTTCCCCGACCGTCGACCTCGGCTGCCGGGACTGCGGCGTCCCTCGCCCCAAGGTCTACGTTCGCTCCGTCAGCATCGACAGCGAATGCGCTGGCGGCTACGAGGGCGGCCGTCTACACACAGCCGCCACTGCCGGTCGGCGCCACTCCCGGACTGACGGCCAAGACTGCAGCGGCGGCGGCTGCTGCCGCCGGAGGCACCCGACCGCTTCTCCCCGCGGGGGCACCGCTCACCCCACTGCCGCCGTTGGCCAGCGTGCTCGCCTCCATTTTCCTACCGCCGCCTCAAACCAAGATCGTGCAGCCCACGGTGCCGCCAGCCGCAGGCGCGCTTCGGCCTACGGCGCCCGCCGTTCCGCAACAGGCCACTGCCCCTACTGCTCCCCCGCTCGCGCCGCCCTCCTCACGCAACGCGACACACGCGCAAGCGTCGACGTTGTCCACGCAGCAGCAAACGGCAGCGGCAACTCCTGCCTCGCAGCAGGCGACAACAACTCCGGGGACTGGTTCGGCTCAGCCTGGCGCTGCGGCGACGCCGGCGGGGGTGATCGTTGGGCCGCGCGCGCCCCCGTCTCAGGCCTCTTCTGCGCTGCCCGGCCCGTCGGCATCCATATCGCTCCCGATCCTGCTGCCCATGCCCGCGCTCAAGCGGGCGCGTGACATCTTCTTTCCCGAGCCGCGACCGTTCAAGGGCCTGCCGGGGCGCGACCCCTACGCGTCGGTCTTCTCCATATCTCCGCAGATCGTAAACCGATTCAACAAGCGGGAGGAGCTCTACGGCCGCTTCATCATCCCCATCACCAAGACCAAGGTGCCCCACTCCGGCCTTCCTTTCTTTCCTCGTTTTCGTTTAAAATCTGAAAAATAATTTTATATGTACATGTAAATGTAAATGTTTGTTTTATATGACGTGCAGGAGCCTGACCCCTTCAACGAGGTCGACATCAAACTGATGCGGCTCCACTTTGACAACTTTCCGTCGCGGCTGTCTGGCCGACCCTCTCCGGCCCCGCCGCAGACGTCGGCCTCTGCACAGCCTCCCAAGAAGAAACGAAAGACCGCCGCCGCTGCCGCCGGCGCCACCCCCAAGAAGGAGGTGGACGCCGCCGACGGCGAGCACAAGGAAGCACTCGACAGCGAAGAAGAGTACGCGCTCCATTCGCCTGCCCGCCCCTATCTTGTTGACCACGCGCGCTACTTGGTTGACCAATCAATCGTTTTGATGTGTGTTGTGTTGATGAAATGCACACTACTCAAGGCCGGAGAAGAAGCAGAAGCGGAAGCGAAGGCTGGCCAAGGAGATCAACAGGAAGTTTCCGTGCACGTTCCCCCGCTGCGAGAAGGCCTACGGCACCCAGGGCGCCCTAGACCAGCACATGCGGAAGAAGCACGCCGACGCCCGACTGCACCCGCCGCCCGCCGCCGCGACGGCCGCCTCGCCCTCCGTCCGCAATCCGCTTCATCCGCTGGCCTTCGCGCCCCAACCCACCCCCTCCGCGGTCGGCGCCGCCGCCCACACAACGCCGGCCTCGTCGTCTACCTCCTCGCCCTCCCTCTTATCTTCATCGAGCCCGGCCACGACGACATCAACGACGCCGCTGCACAACTTTGCCCCGCTGCCGTCGCCCTTCACGTCGTCTACCATGTCCTCGCCCCAGCTGCCTTCATCCATCTCCGCATCTAGGCCAGTCCCCGCCGGCACCGTCGTCGCTCCCCTCCCAAAGGCGCCCGCCGGGTTGGTTGGCACGTACGGCGCGCCCTGCACTAGTGTTTCTCCCCCTCTTTCAGTGACTGACAAGCAATTACTGGCTCTGAATGAATGTAGGTTCGCTACCGGCGCCACGCCGCTTGCTACTGCGGCGTCTCTGGCGTCTTCATCGTCGCCTTCTTCTTCATCGTCGCCTTCTTCTGCGCAGGGCTCTTTGGTTCCTTCGGTGTCCTCTCCTTTCCCGATCGCTCCTTCTGCTCCGATCACCCTTTGGGATGCGACCGTCGCGCCGACAGCGGCTCGGCAGCCGGTGGTGCCACCGCAGCAGCAGCTACCCCCGCCACCAGAGCCACTGCCACCGCCTCCGCCACTCCTCGCCTCCCCCGCCCCATCTTCATCATCTGCAGCTCCCAGCCGCAGCGCTGACCGGATGGACCAAACCTGAGACCTCCCCGACGAATCAGCCATTTTTCTTTATTTTCTGAGCTTTAAAACAGGGAAAAAAAGAGAGAAAAAAGGGAGCAGACAAACGCTTATGGAGACGAGGGCGCAACACGAGGAAGGGACGGCATTGGAGCCTCAGCCCCTCCGCGAGCAGCTGGTGGCCCAGTTTGCAGCGCGGTTCTGCTCGAGCAGGTTCGTTGATGCCGAATCCGACGCCGACGCCAGTGTCGAGGAGGACCTCAGTGAGCCCGCCTATCGTCGCGAAGTGGAGGCAATGCCAGTCCCTCTCCGGCTGGCCGTCTTCCACTTCCTTTGCAAACACATGCGGTCCGTAATATTTCTTTTTATTTATTTATTTATTTCTCACACTCTATCTATACAGGCTCGGCAGCGGCGAGCTGAACGAGCCGGTCTTTGGCCGCCGTATGGACTCCTCTCCTCCCACGCGTCGCCTGAGCCCATCTCCAGCACACGACACCTTGAAGCTCTCGCTGATGCATCGATCGTGCGCACAGGGCTGCTTGGCGATCGAGTGTGGCCTCTTATCGAGGACCTCCCTCTCACCTCTCTCAACCTTGCAAAGATGGACCAGCTGTTTGGCAGTACGCGCCGCTGCCTTCTGCCTCTCTCTCTCTCTCTCTCTTTGTGTGTGTGTGTGTGTGTGTGTGTGTGTGTGTGTGTGTGTGTGTGTGTGGAAGGCGACATGACGAGCTCATGACGCCTCTTCCAGGTCGCAAGGAGCGGGGCGCGCGAGGCGACATGACGGGCATACTGCTGGAGGGCCTGCTCGAGTGGGGTCCGGCCGACAGCCTCACGCACTTGGACATCCTGACCTCCGCACCCGATGACCTGGACTGCTCCCCAGCCACCTGGGGCTGCCTCAACTGCCACGTACCACACACACACACACACACACACACACACACACACACACACACACACACACACACACACAGAGAGAGAGAGAGAGAGAGAGCTGATTGGCGACTGAACCGGAGCTCTTCGCTTCATTGAATGACTGCTGCTGACCTTCTCGCTGGGACAGAACTTCCCGTCGGTGACGAGCCTCAATCTGTCGGGACGCCTCTCCGAGGCGGAGGAACCGTTCACGGAGACGGTGATGGAGACCTTGGCCGAGTGGGAAGGCCTCACTTCTCTCGTGCTCCTCCGCTGCACCTTCCCCGAATCTGTCGGTGGCGCTCCTCTCCTCCTCTCCTCTCCTCTTCTCTGCTCCGTCATATGACGGAGAATATATTCTCTCCTCTTCTCTGCTTCATTTGGCTTCTCACCCTTTGAGCACACGCCACCACAGCGCCGCTGTTTGCGCAACTCACGAGTCTGCGCACGCTGGAGCTGGGGAGCGACAGGCAGGGTACATTGGGGGGGAGGCACAGCGCAGCTCCAGCGGCCGCTATCCTGGCATGTTACTGACAAGTAATGTTCCCATGCGCGGCTCGACAGATGCTTCGGGCGAGTTCCGGGTCCACGGGGCCATCCTGGAGACCGTGGCGGGACTGACCCAGCTGGAGGAGCTCCGCCTGTCCAACTGCGCTGAGCTCGCCAGCGATACGCTGGCGAGGGTGCTGCAGTTCGCGAACCTGACCAAGCTCGACCTGGCGTGGAGCCCCCTGTGGTCGCCCGGCTCGATCGAGCGGCCAAACGCGACTCTGGTACAGGTGCACCACGTCGCACACAGGCCGGCCACTCCAGGCTCACGAGCGGTCTCTCTCCCGCACAGAAATGGCTGAAGATCACTCCCTCCGTGGGGGAGCTGCGCGGTGTCGTTCAAGACATCGCGCGACTGTTTCCTGCCCTGCACACTCTCGAGATCAGCGTACGCCTGCCTCCACACGAAACAGCGCTGTGCGCGGAGCACAGGTGAGCGAATGCTGAGGCTGAACGGTTGTGCTGATGTGTTGAACGGGTGGTACGCCAGGTGCCCGCGCTCCCGGAGGACTTGGCGTCACCAGCGGTCACACTGCCGTCTGTGCGTAGGCTTGTGGTGAGGACAGGGGAGTCAACCGATGTATCGGGCCTCCTCTCACTCATGCCAAACGTCGAGCACACCACACTCGACCGCTCCCTTGCGC
Source organism: Acanthamoeba sp. SK_2022b (assembly GCA_027943245.1). Classification (NCBI taxonomy): domain Eukaryota; phylum Discosea; order Longamoebia; family Acanthamoebidae; genus Acanthamoeba; species Acanthamoeba sp. SK_2022b. The sequence goes on from JANDJZ010000002.1 coordinate 43,345, forward strand.
AGTGAGGTTGATTGCGGCTGGTAGCTTTGCAAGAAGTTGACGATTTGGTCGTCGTAGTTGGTTGATGACAACGTTTTATCCTCAACCATCGCGGTTGGGTACAGGCCTCGAACCAACTGTCATATTTCCCTAGTGTACAGTCACGCACCACAACATCAACGTGTTCACTCTAAGCTCTCCTCCCTACACCGTCCGCGACAAATCGGTCATCTCAGCGCTGATCTGCTCCTGCATGGAGGACAAGGCGCGCTTCCTCCTGCGTGACCTGATCCACGCAGCCACGAGGATGGCCACGATGGCCACCACCACCATCACCACCGCTCCGCCCACCAGCCCTGCATCAAGCCCCCCCCCCAATCATTGCCACTCGATCAGGAGGCCGCTTCGCAATCAGCAGCTTGAACAGAGTGCGCACCAGCAACGAGGCCAGCCAGAAGTGCGTTGTCGTCTCCTCCGCCACAGCCTGACGACGACGACGGCTTGATCAGCACCGCGTACGAAGTCGACGAGCTCGACGTCTCGTAGCCCGGTGGGCACTCGCTGTTCTGTTTGTAATTGATCTTCACGCTCTTGAACGTCGACGGCGCGCCCGACTGCCGTTTGGCCACATCGTCGTCGTCATGGCTCTCTGCGGTGGCGGCCAATGTGCCGCACTGGCCGGAGGAGGAGGAGACGAGCGTGAAGCTGTAGGACTGGCTCGTGTCGACCTTGAAATCGACGTCCAACTCGAGTGCGCCGTCCAAGGTGGTGCAGCCTGAAGCGCGGATGGAGCCGAAGAGGTTCCTGCTCGTCGCTGCCAGCTTCAGGGTCGAGCGCGGCTGCAACTTGAGATCGCCAGCGATCACCACCGTCGTGCTGCCGGCATCGACCACCTCGTCGTCGGCCACCTCGAGATCGCCTCCCACGAGCCACGTGCCGTTGATGCACTTGGCCGGTTTGCCCTCTAGCGCAGCTGGCAGGGCCCCGCACGCCGAGCAGTCCTCGGGGCACGTATCGACGCTCTCGGTCGGCTCCTGGCAGAATCCGTCGCCGCATCTGGGAGTCTCTTTATACACACCGACTCCTCTGGTCAATGCTTCGTCGCATGTCGTCACCGGGAAGACAGTTTAGAGAGGGAGAGAGGTCGGTACGAGAGCAGTCGGCGAGGTGGGGGCGGTAGGTCCACGAGTACTGGCCCGAAGTGATGTCCACCTGATATTGCTTACCTCCGATCATCAGGCCACTCGGCACGCCTTGTGGGGTTGGATTGGTGAGCTTCAGAAGCCGGCCATCATACATGCTCCTCCGGCATGTCGTTGCACACGTGCGTAAAGGAAAGAAGGAGAAGGGGGTGGGATACTGATGTTAACCCAGAACCAGCCATTGAGCTGATTGACATTCGCAGTGACGCTGTCGATGGAGCTGAAATTGTTGCTCAAGTCGACGATCGATACCTTTGTCGCAGCCCCATCTGAGTCGAACCAGTGAGCCAGGGGTGATGGGAACGGGGCAAAGTGTACGGTACCAATAGGCTGAGTGGTGGCGAACTGCCAGTTGGTGTCATTCCTCAACGTTGAGACCTCGACCACCCCGTCGGGCGGGAAGGCGACCCATGTCGACGCCGACGCCGCCTGCTAGTAACACGACTTTAAAACTCTTCAGGTAATTGGGAGAAAGAAGATTAGGAACATGCCTGGGTGGTGTTGCTGTCGGTGGTCAGACGGAGCACTTGATTGACTGTGCTATCCGTGCCGTTACCAAAGGTGCCAATGCCGATGCTGGTCATCACCGGGTTCAAAACTGTTGGTAGGCCAGCTGTTAGCTGGTCTGATCTCTTCGTCGCCTGGAAGATCACGTACGTTGTTGAGTCATCACGCTGAGGAAGAGGCCGTTCACAGAGAAGCGAATCGGTGCACTCCCAGATACGATGGCCCACGGCTGCTCATTCGCCCAGTCCACAATCTTCTGAGTTCGACAGGCAACGTTCCCGCCCAATGCGGCCCAGGCCACAGTCTGTGCCTGGTCGTTCTTGGTGGCGTTGGTGGTGACGTTGGCTACGCCGACGAGCGAGCGGTAGAGGTTGACCTGGCCCAGGACATTAGCCCTGTCCGTCGCCTGGGGTCGGGGTGACGAGGTCGGCCGATCCCAGACACGAAGATATTAGCAAAAAACGTTAAAAAAAATTAAAAACACCAACCCCATGTCCCCAGCACTGCCTGCAGAGCAGTTGCCGTCTACGGAGCCGCCGATCCATTGGGGCCAGTTTTGATGGTCAGGGAGGTCGCGTGCGTTCCACAAGGCGCAAGCTTGGGCGAACGTGCGCGAGACGCCTGCACCCTCAGCCACCGGGGGTAGGCCGAGTACAACTGCCACCGCCACAATAAGAAGAAGAAGAGGGAGGCGCTCCATGTTGTTATGCAGAACGAGAAGAGACCCGACCTGGGCGCTCTTCTCCGCGGTAAGCTGACCAATTGGGCGATAAGGCCCTTTGCGATCGCCACGCTACCCGCAACGATTGGAGAGGACACCTGGCAGGGAACTCTTTTAAGCAAATGGCTCATTACTAAAACGCACCAATGGCAGCGCCGCTCGTAAAATGAGCTGGGGCCCAGAGGCTAAAGCTGACCGTTTTCCTGCCCTCTTCCCTTCAGGTAACCGTGTGGTGCCGACCAACCGGAAGGCTGTTTACACGGCCGTGTACTTGAACCCACTCTCTGTATCGCCCCAGCAGCAAAAGGATGAAGCTCAGGTCCCTGGTCCTTCTCGTCACCACAATCGTGGCGACCGCCTTGATCTTTAAGCTGGAGGTGGCCCAGGGTGCGGGTGTCTCACGCACGTTCACCCAAGCTTGCGCCTTGTGGAACGCACGCGACAGCCCCGAAAGTCAGAACTGGCCCCAATGGACCGGCGGCTCCCTCTCTGGCGAGTGCTCCGCAAGCGCCTCAGGGGACATGAATGTACCTACACCTCACCTCTCCTCCCCATCTCTGTTGGAACCTTTCATAAATGAGAACCGTTCATAAATGAGTTCGGTTCACCGGCGTTTGGGGGGGGGGGCAATAAGCCTTCGGACAGGGCCAACGTCCTGGGCCAGTTCAACTTCTACCGCATGCTCGCCGGCTTGGCCAACGTGACCACCAACGCCACCAAGAACTCGCAGGCACAGACCGTCGCCTGGTCCTACGTGCTCGGAAACTCATCCTGCACCACGAGCGAGATCAACATCTGGGCTTCCCAACAGAACATCGTGTGGCGCAACTCAACAGTGCCCCACCTGCTCCCCTTCGAGGTGGGCGGCCTTTTCCTGAACACCGGCACTCAGCGCAGTACGTGCCATGCCCGCTAGGCGAGCGACGGCCGTTGTCGCAACTAACGCTCTGGCGCGTTCAGTTTTCAATCCTGTTCTGACCAACATCGGCATCGGCACCTACGGCAACGAGACGATCCCTGTTGTCTACCAAACGCTGGCCATGACCACGGACCCCAGCGTCAACACCACCGAGGTACGGTTCCCTATCCAGTCGGTCGCCGCGACTCTGCTGTCCCAAACACGAAGGACGCTTAAGCTTGCCGATGGCGCGGGTGGTGTGGCAGGCGGCATCGGCGTCGACTTGGTTCGCCTTCCCGCCCGACGGCGTGATCGAAGTCTCCGTGTTGGATAACAGCACCAACTGGCAATTTGCCACCACGCAACCTATTGGTATGTAATCGCCACCATCATCCAGCAACTGCGCTCACTTTCTCTCGACTACGTTGCCAAAGACGAGCCTTCGGTGTCTATCATCGACTTGAGCAACAACTTTAGCCCCATAGAGGGCGTTAGTGCAGATTTCAATCAGCACAATGGCTGGTTCTGGGTCGACATCAGTATCCCACCCTCTCCTTGCCACCCCCATCCCTTCCCCTTTACACACGCAACGACATGGCGGGAGCCGGAGGAGCATGCATGACCCTTTGGTGATCACCACCACTAATCAAAAAACGCTCCAACCCCACAAGGCGTGCCGAGTGGCCTGATGATTGGAGGGAAGCAATATCAGGTGGACATCACTTCGGGCCAGTACTCGTGGACCTACCGCCCCCACCTCGCCGACTGCTCTCGTACCAATCTCTCTGCCAAGCCTCCGCTTTGGCGCCTTTGTTTGCTGATTGGTTGACTTTGGATGCGCAGAACCTGCCAGGTGCGGCGATGGATTTTGTCAGTCGACCGAGACCGCAGCCACATGTCCCGAGGACTGCTCGGCGTGCGGGACCCTGCCAGCGGCGCTCGAGGGCAAACCGGCCAAGTGCATCAACGGCACGTGGCTCGTGGGAGGCGATCTCGAGGTGGCCGACGACGAGGTGGTCGATGCCGGCAGCACGACGGTGGTGATCGCTGGCGATCTCAAGTTGCAGCCGCGCTCGACCCTGAAGCTGGCAGCGACGAGCAGAAACCTCTTCGGCTCCATCCGCGCTTCAGGCTGCACCACCTTGGATGGCGCACTCGAGTTGGACGTCGATTTCAAGGTCGACACGAGCCAGTCCTACAGCTTCACGCTCGTCTCCTCCTCCTCCGGCCAGTGCGGCACACCGGCCGCCACCGCAGAGAGGCATGCTGATGGAGACGACGACGATGACGAGGACGTGGCCAAACGGCAGTCGGGCGCGCCGTCGACGTTCAAGAGCGTGAAGATCAATTACAAACAGAACAGCGAGTGCCCACCGGGCTACGAGACGTCGAGCTCGTCGACTTCGTACGCGGTGCTGATCAAGCCGTCGTCGTCGTCAGGCTGTGGCGGAGGAGACGACAACGCACTTCTGGCTGGCCTCGTTGCTGGTGCGAGCCACCTCAGTGCAGGCGGAGTTTCGAGTGGGTGGGTGCAGGAATTTACGGCACTTGTGGTGGTGGGTTGATGCAGGGCTGGTGGGCGGAGCGGTAGTTGTGGTGGTGGTGGCCATCGTGGCCATCCTCGTGGCTGCGTGGGTGAGGTCACGCAGGAGGAAGCGCGCCATGGCTTCCATCAAGGAGCGAGTAGGAGTCGAGATGAGCAAAGTGTGAGGAAGCGTGTGACGAAGAATGAATGAACAAAAGGCTGCACAGCATACTCTCCCAAAGAGTGGAGCGACGCACGCGGCACGCACATGCTCAGACTCAGACCATGGTCTCTTTATTGGATTGTGGGAACTTAGTTTGTGGCGTTGTACACGTCGCGGCTGAGGTAAGACTTAATGTGCTCTCTCTCCGACACGCTGTTGAAGAGCTTCTTGACGGCGGGGAAAGCGGCTAGGGAGTCGCGGCTGCCCTCTACTTTGTTGAAGGCTAGCTGCAGTGCAGCCCACAGGCTCAAATCCGCATAGCTCAGCCTGGAGCCCACGAAGAAGCCGTTATTACCGTTCTTCTCGAGCAGCTTCTCGAGGTTGGCCAGCTGAGCAGGCAGGGTCTCTTTCACGAGCTTCTCCATGGCCTGGGCCTGCTGGTCAGCCGGCGTGAGGAAGATGGCAGTGGCAACGGCGGTGTACGTCTCGGCGACGCCCTCGTTGGCCTGGTCGATCAAGGCCTCCTCGTGAGCATTGGTGCCGTTGTAGCCGTACTTGCGAGCCAGGTGGCGGGTGATGGCCCCGCTCTGAACCAGCGTCAGACCGGGCTCCTCGTAGAGCGGGATCTGTCCGAAGACAAGCTTCCCCGCGGCAGTAAGCTGGGCCTTGAGCTCGGGCCAGTTGGAGACAGCCACGAAGTCGTAGTCCACGCCAGCATCCTCAAGCAGAAGGCGGGGCGCCTCGGCGCGACCAACGAGGTTGAAGTAAGTGAGAGTGGGCTTCGAGACAGTGCTGGTCATCTTGTTTGTTGTGTTGCCGTGTGTTGTAGAATGTGAAACTACAACAGATGAGTGAGCACATATACAGCAGTGAGGAAGCCTCGAGAAGCGCCGACATGTGCGCCGCAAATCGGCGTGTTGGGCGCCGCAAATAGGGGTAAGGCGTTAATTTTTGGCCGAAATGGTTGCAGAAAGGTTTTTAATTGTCAGAAAAGAAAAATGACTAGGGACAAAAGTTTACAAAAAGGCGCCCCCGGAGTCATTCTTGACTTCGCGTTGACCGGAGAGGAGAGGGAGAGAGGAAGCAGAGAGGAGGACTGGGAAGAGAGACGTTGGCAAGCGCTTAGATGTGCTTGAGCTCGGTGCCCTGGCGGACCTCGTCGAGGAAGCCCTTCTTGTCCCAGGTCTTGAGGTGGATGTCCTTAGCGATAGCCGGCTGGGACTTGTCGAGCGTCTCCACATGCTTGAGGTCAACGTCCGCGTGGCGCAGCTCGTCGAGCAGCTTGGCCTTGCCGCCGGCCACCTTCTTCGAGCCAGAGGACGGGGCCCGCACGCCGGCGCCGTTGTCGGCGACGTGGACGAGCTGGCTGCGGGCCTGGGGGGAGACGAGGTCCTTGAGGAGGTCGTTGCGACGCTCGTCGGCGGCAGCAAGACCGCGGAGAAGGTCGAGGCGGGGGGCCGACCTATCCTTGATGAGCGAGGGTGACACGGAGTGCAACTTCTGGGGGTCGCTGCGACGGATGGCGGCCCAGAGGTCGAGGTAACGGTCGCTGCGGCCCTTGAAGCCGCGGATGTCCTTCTTGGTGAGCGGGATAGAACGGATGAGGCCACGCTCGCGCACGGCGACGAAGACCATGGGCTTCATCGTGCGACGCTCGCGAATCTCCTTGAGCAGCGGCTGCACGTTGTACTGCTTGAGCTTGAAGGTGGTGCGGCCGGCGCCGGCGGCCAGGAAGAGGTCGGCGGGGTCGCGCTCGCGCACCTCGACGTGGCGCAGCCTCTGCCAAGAGGCGCTGAACGAGCGCATGAGCTGTGAGAGCAGGGCCTCGCGGCGCATGAGGACCTCCACGATCTGGGCGCGCAGCTTCTGGAACTTCTTCTCCTCCTCGAGGGCCTTCTGGAGCTTGACCTCGGTCTGGCCCTTGATGCGCTGCTGGTGGCCTGAGGCCTTGAGCTGCTCGTCCTTGAGCATGCGGCCGAAGGCCTCCTTGATGGCGCCCAGGAACTGGTCCTTGTAGCCCACCATGAGGGAGGCCTCGGTCTCGAGCTTGTCCTTGGCACGGTCGAACCTCTCGGCATTGAACACCGAGTCGAACCCGTCGCGCGCCTCGTCGATGGTGTCGAGCGGGTGAGTCACCTTGCTCTTGATGGTGCTGCCGGCCTTGAGCGAGCGGCCGCGCACGTCGTCGACGAGTTCGCCAGCCTTGTCAACGAGCACCTCCTTGTACTCCTCGGCCTTTTCCTTGTACTCCTCGACCTTCTCCTTGGCGTGAAGCTTGTACGAGTCCATGTTGTGATGTGTGTGTTGTTAGGTTGGATTGCTGATGTTGATGCTGATGCTGCTGTTAGAGCTGTAGTTGCTGTGATGAGTTAAAGGTCAGTCTCAAGGTCGTATTTAAAGGGCGCGAAGGACCAAGTCAGCAGGTGGTCGGGCCAGGGGAAAGGCCACCAGAATTTCAAGTGTTTGGCCGAGTGTCCGTAGTTGCGCGAGCGGTCATCTGAACAGCGATTGGGCGATGCATCTGGTTCGAGGGAATTAATAATGAAAATAAAATGGAAACTCCCACTCTCCTGCACTCCGCCACGTTATTTGAACCCCTTTCTGACTTGACTTCTGCATAAGTAAATGTAGATAAATGATAAAGTTATTACACACAAAAAATAGTTTAAAAAGGAAAGGGCAAGAGTGAGGAGGAGAGGTGTATTGGAGGGAAGGTGTCCTCTGTTACACCTCCTCTTCGTTGAGGAGCATGTTGGGAATGCCTTTGCTGATGGGGAAAACGCGGGAGCAGTTCTGGCACTTGAGCTCGCCCTCCTTCACGTTGACCTGCGGTAGGGCAAGCAACACAATGACACACCAAAGAAGCGAACGAACGTGAGTAGCTCGCTCCCTTGTCTCTGCATGGCGAAGACAAACCCAAGGAACACGGGACACGACACAGCACAATGCCGCACTTGCAAGTACTTGGAAGCACAAACAAAAAGACCACTACATCTCGTGGGACATGGTACCTCGACGAGGGCCGTGTGCAGACCTCGGAGGAAGTTCTCGTCGTCAGCGGCGTTGGGTGGCAGCTGTTCCGGGATCTCGATCAACAACTGCTCCCCGAGTTGCAATACAATCAAGATTAATCTTTAATCTCTTCATCGTCTGATTACCATCCGACATTTGGGGGTTAGGAGGGTACAGCTTTGGCGGCGAAGGCGAGGGCGGAGTAGTCGATCTTGGTGAGCATATGCTTGAGGAATTCGGGGCGGAATTCGCTCTCCTCTCGGGTAACCTCCTGGGCATGGAGGGCCAGTGGGTAGTTGTTGCTCGTGCAACCCTTTTTGTTGCACTGCAGCATGTTATGAGTGAGCAGCTTCATCTTCTTTTGCCGTTTGTGATTCGATAAATTTGATTGCTTCGAATCAAGCGGTCACAATCTTTTTCTTTTTCTTTTCCTTGCCTAACATTTTTAACTGCATTCTGGGTGATTGAGCAACTGTTCCGTTATCTATCGCGGTTCTCTTCACGTTCGGGCAAGACCGATTCGTCAGGTTATAATTGATTTTTTTGTGTGGCATAAAGAGATGGATGCGCCAGCAGGGAACAGTATGGGCGAGGAGGTGGAGATACCCATTGAAGTGAAGGAACACAAAGGCAAGACGAAGAAGGCAAAGACGAAGACAAAGGCAGCCAAGCAGAGCGGGGAGCCGGGGGCTGCAGCGCTTGCCGGCGGCGAAGTGGAAGTGCCAATTGAGGTGAAGAAGGCCAAGTCGAGCAGCGGCAGCAGCATAGAAATGAAGGAGAGGAAAGAGGAACACGATCACCAAGTGGGCGAACAGGAGAAAGAAAGGGAAATGGACGGACACGAGCAGCCACACAAGGACGAGGCGCACGAGAGGGAGAAGGACGAAGTGCCCGAAGCCAAGAGGAAGCTGATCGAGGAGAAGGTCAGGTCGCTCCACAGCAGCTCACAGGCCATGGGCATCGCCATCAAGAAGGCCATACGCTTCACAGTACCAGCGCCCTGGGTTTCGTTCGTCTACATGGCACACGCGCACTCACGCACACCACCGCACGCATACCAGGTGGCCAGCGCGAGCATGTTTGGTCCCGAAGACGAGATCGAGGAAGAATACTACACTGACCACGTCGTGTACCACACCAGGTAACCTCTTGCACATCTGATTCTGATGCCACCCACATACCTGCTGATCTCCGTGCTGTGTGGTTGCGTGAGGCGTCTCGTGAGCGCAGCAGTAAAGCCCTGTCTGCGCACATTGTGATAACGGACCACAGTCCGCTGATCTTCCACCGCATCCGCTCCCTGGCAAACGTGGCCCCACAGGAATACCTTGTACGTGCTCGATCCCAGGCATGTCGCTACTGGATGATCACACATGCCTCATCGCGGCGTGCAGGATGCCTGGCTCAACACGCCGCTCGACGACAGCAAGCTATTCAAGAAGGCGGCCAGTGGCAAGAGTGCGCCATTTCCACCGTCAGCGGCGGTGTTGGGTGTAGTTGTCTGATTGGTTGTCCGCGCTCAGGTGGCAGCCTGTTCCTCTTCTCGGGCGACGCGCGGTTCATCATAAAGACCCTGCCGTCCAAGGAGGGCAAGACGCTCATCCATATGCTGCCGGCCTACTACCAGGTACGCTTATCCACCACTCTCCCCAATTATACCTCTTGGAACTTACACTGTCGCGCATGTGTATCTTTGCCGCACGCTGCAGCACCTTGTGGATAACCCACAGTCGCTGCTGTGTCGTCTGTTGGGCTATTACGCCATAGAGGGTGCCCGGCTGCCTTACCATTATTTATTCATTTATCGTGTTAAATGTTGTTAAAAATTGTTGTTGTGTTGTTGTTATTATTATAATTTTTATGTTTGCCTGTTTTTGTTTTTATGTTTTAATTGTTTTTATTTTATTTTTATTTTTTGCCACAGTGGGCGGACACACGCACTATCTGGTGATGCAGCGAAACATATTCTGGAACGCGCCGCCATTCTCCGAGATCTATGATCTCAAGGTACCTCACGTCGATACACGCATCATAACTGCGATTACTGATCTCACTCGTGGCGCCGTTCGTTCGTCTCTTTACAAAGGGTTCCACAAGAGGCAGGAAGTCCACCGAAGTGGAAAAGAAGAGGTTTGCACAAGTGCGCGCAGTGTACAACTCAGGCCAACGCTCACTCACTCTCTTTCTCTCCCTTTCACACACACACACACACACACACACACACACACACACACACACACACACAGGGGCGGCAATAAGTGCGTGTTGAAGGATTTGGACTTTATCGAAGTGAAGCGCAGGATATCTCTGCCGCCAGCGATAAAGGAGAAGCTCATCGAAGCGATCAAGAGCGATAGCGAGGTACCGCATGGCCGCAGCTCCGCGCGCGCTACCCTGCTTAAGAGGGCTATGGCAACTCAATCGGCGCGTCTCTTTGGCACGGCAGTTCCTGGTCCCATCCAACCTGATCGACTACAGCCTCCTCGTCGGAATCTACAAGAAGCCGCGAGAAGGGGACGACCTGGACTGCGAGAAGGATAGGAAGGGGAAAGGGAAGGGGAAGAAGAAGAAGCACGGCCATCACCACCACGGCAAGGAAGGCGAAGAGGATGAGGTCTTCATGTGGAAGGGCGCCGTGGAGTCCGATGACGGAAGCGAGGTACCAACACCGCTGCGTATACAGTGAGAGGGCGCCACTCTCACGGCTGCGCGGTGGGAACCATAGGTGTACTACATGGGCATCATCGACTTCCTTTCGCCCTATGCCACCAAGAAGAAGATGGCACACCTGTTTAAGCGCGGCGTGCTGCTCAACGAAGCGGTACATGCTCGCCCCCCCCCCACTATTTCTTCACTGTCTTTATCCATCACAGTCCTCACTCCCTCTGCATTAATTGCGCGCTTTGCACGCCCTATGCTGTCTTAGGCCGCTCTATCCAGCGTGCCGGCCGATTACTACTCGTCTCGCTTCCTCAACCTTATCACCACCACCATATTGGCCTGAACAAGAACATTGGCGTTGCATTGTTTTCGTGTCCATTGCATAACGCGCGCTCTCTTCTATCGTTTCTTTGTCTTCGAGAAGAGCTTGCGCGCTGAGGCTCACCCGCTGTTCTGGTGTGTTGCAGGCAACGCTGTCTCTGGTCCCGGCCGACTTCTACGCTGCACGCTACCAGCAGTTCCTGGCCTTGTGCCTTGCGTGAAGTTTAACCGCCTCGAATAAAAATCCGCAAGAGATGGAGATTGCTTTGTCATCTGGAAGGAGGGGTTTATAATCGTGATGTGCTGGAGGGAGATAATTATTACAAACGTCGGATCTTCCTCTTCTCTCGAGGGTGATGAGATCATGTGCAGAGCAAAAGAGACAGAGAAAGAAGGATAGAGGGGGGGGGGGAAGTAGAGGACGAGGGTAGAAGAAGGGAAGACAAAACAGGTGTGGGTGCGGGGAACGGGAGCCTTTCGCCCCCGCCTTGATCGCCTCCTCTCGCCATCTTCTTCGCCCCTCCTTCGAGCGGATGTTCGGTTCGATCAGAGTTCCTCCATCGATTTAACCGCAGCAGCCGCCGGAACCGGCCTTCTTGGGTTCTGGTCCGCCGGGGCCGACCTTCACAATGTTCTCATCCTTCTTCTGAAGCTGATTCTGTCTGTTGATGTCGTTCTCGAGGATTTTGCTGACCAGGAACTTCACCGCCTTGTCGATGTTGATGTTTTCCTTGGCCGACGTCTCCTCCCATCCGGCAAAGCCATGCTCCTCGCAGTACTTATCCATCTGGGCTGCATTTCGCGCAAAACCTTCCTTGGCCAAGTCGCACTACAAGAAGAACAGCATCATCAGGGTTTGTCTTGTCGGGGGGATTACCGGGGGGGGGGGGATGACATACCTTGTTGGCAAGGAGAACAACGGGAATTGGCCTGTCATCGGGGGGCAGCGTGACCTTGTTGTCGATGTCATTCTTCCACTTTTGCACGGCCTCGAAGGTGTTGACTCTCGTGACATCAAACACAACAAAAGCACCGACAGCCTCCTTGTAGTACACTCGAGTCATGTTGCCAAAGCGCTCCTGGTGGACATAGGAACAAGAATGAGCAAAGTCGCGCACAGGGGACAGCCCACACAACAAAATGGGCTCGAATCTCGTGAGTGACAGAGGCTGTACCTGGCCAGCGATATCCCAAAGCTGGAGGCGCACGATCGTCTTGGGGTCCCAGTTGATCACCTTGAGGGCGAAGTCCACTCCAATCGTGGACTTGTAGTGCATCGAGAAGATGTTGTGGACATAACGCTTGATGATCGAGGTTTTACCGGTGCCAATGTCGCCTGCCGAGGGTACGAGGTGAGAAGGAAGGGACATAAATTGCCAGGGATCAATGCAAATGTAAGGGATGAGAATTAATGCTAGGCAGCGAAACAACGCACCGACAACCAGCACTTTGTAAAGGTACTCTGTCACTCCGTCTTCCTGCTCCGCTGCCATCTTGGTTAGAGGTTACTTGGCTTTCTTGCTCTATCGATTCTCTATCTTGGCCTTCTTATGCGCGATCGAGACAGCGAAGTCGCAGCGGGAAAGGGCAACCACGAAGGAGGAGCGACAGAGGGAAGCTCCTTCCCGCTTCTTTGCCAACCGGTCAGCGGTGCGAATTTTCGGAGCGCCTGCACCGGCCACGTCAGCCAAGTTTCAGGGTTTGTCCGGATAATGCCAGATGCCACATTTCCTTGTCCGGATTTTAGTCGGATTGCGCTGCCCAATATGTTCGTCACGTAAACGGAACAAAGAAACCGTGAGAAATGATAATAAATAGTGCCCGAACTTGGCTTTGCGGTCCGACGGATCATCAGTAGTCCTTGAAGGACATGTTGGGCATTCCCCAGGAGGGAAACGAGGTGGCGTCGGCGTAGACCAAGTGGAGCCGCCCGATCTGGGTCTCCATTTCCTTCTCGGTCGCTTCCCTCTGCTTGGCCAGCTCTGCGCAAAACAACGCGTTAGGACCCCTCTTGGGCGTGATTCGTCAAAGCGAAGAAAGAACGTTACCCGGATCAAAGTAGGGGTCGACGGCCGCGGACAAAGTGTCATCAAGGAACGACACAACAGCATGGTCCAACCTGCTTCCCGTGTTCTTCATATCGGGACCACAGTTCACCTGAACGGTGGGAGCACGCCAGGTAAGGGAAACGCGTGCTACCCTGGTCTAGACGAGACGACCACGAACCTCCAAAATGATCGGGTTGAGATTCTCATCGACCAAGAAATCGAAGCCGAACAGCTCGAAGCAGTTGGGGAGAGGCATGAACGCGCTGAATTCGCCTACAAACAGCACGGGCTCAATCGTTAGACGGCTCCCTTCCGCAAGGGTGAGATGAGTCTGTGTACCTCTGAAGGCCGCAAATGTCTCCTTGACATTCACCTTGACTCGTTCCCAGATGGCCTTCACCGCCTGGTGGTGGCGATGTACGAGTTAGGATCAGATGTGACGACATAAAGATAAGACGTGAGAGAGAGAGAGAGAGAGAGAGTACCTCTTCGCCCAACTCCTTTGTAAGCTCACTAAGTAACCGGACGGTTGCGTCCTCGTCAAAGCCCGGGTGATCCCTCTGCAGGCACGAGTTGGTAATGTGTCCATACAGGGAGAGCTCAGGCATTTCTTCTTCCTCGGCCTTCCTGCGCTCCCTTTGATTCTTTTTCCTGTTGGCCCGCTTTCTCGCGTTCTTTTGGGCCTTGGTCAGGCCTGTGATCGTCGTCATCGCTGCCATCAGCGTCAAGCAAGCACACCTGAGAGAATTCACAGTTCAATTACCTTCTTCTTTGGGATCGGCTTCTTTGACAGCCTCCGTAGGCTCGGCGGCTTGCGCTTCCGGCTCCTTTGGCTTCTCAGGAATGACGTACTCATCCATGGCGATCAACGCAATCACGTCCTCATGCACATATACCTTGAGCCTGCGGGCGCAACGAAAACCATAGTTCGTTCACTCGAGCTTCTAACCCGGCTGCGCACTGTGCGTGTGTTGCGCAGGATGCAGCACGCACCTGCCCACGGCGAGAACGTGCACTCGGAGGTGGAACTTCTTTTTGTTGACGAGAAGAGGCTTCTCGACGTACTTCTGCAACACCCACTCGACCTGGTTTCGAAGCGAGCACGGGCGTGAGTTGTGGGTCAATTTGCTGCGATCAGTGCGCGAGACGTACCAGGTCCTTGTCCTTGAGCACTGTCTCCTTGAGCTTCTTAAGGCTGTTGAGGATGATGATGCCCGCGGCCTTGTCGCCCAAGGAAGGCTTGAGAATCCACAGGCCCGTTTTGCCGGCTGTGGGCCACCATTAACAATGAGTAAGGTCTGGCAAAGGGAGAGTGAGAGAAGAGGCAGGGAGCACGCACTCCTCTCCTTCTCCTCTTCGAAGGCTTCTCTGGCGTCAACCAAGCACCAGTCTACTTGCTCCGGATTGATGTCCAGGATGACGGTCTTGGGCACGCACGGCACCTGTGACCCACCCACCTCCATCAACGTGGGCTCACCGAGCGCCCAAATGGGGGCAAAGCGGCTTACCAGGGGAGAAGTAGGTCTCTTGCTGCAGTATTTCTTGAGATAGAATGCGAGCTGTGCCTTACGCGTGAGGCCTGGGCAAGAGAGTCAGGCCAAGAGGGAAGCTTGTGCTGCTGGCAGGAGCACGCACCCTTGCGAAAGCAGTAAAAGTTTGCCATGAGGCGGCCCTTCAGGACGCGGTCCCAGTCGATGTTCTCATAGACGTCCCATTGCACGTCCAACGACGCAGCAGACGCTGACTCCACAATATGCCAGTCCTTGCTGCACGGCGGTTTGGTAAAATAAAAAGGTGAATAAAATGAAGAGAGATGGTGAATAAATCAAGAGTAGAGCTATGGCTGCTGTACTCAAGTCCAGAAATTGTTCTTTCTCAATCCATGTAAGAAATATAAAAATCTCGGAACAAGAAATTAATCTTTCCAGATGTAAGAAATTGAATGGGAGAAGACGCACCGTTTCTGGAAGGCGAGCATGAGCCTTTGGTGTACGTACGACGATGGCTCGTTTATGTACACCGCCCGCTGCACCGGTACCTCAGCTTCCGTTCCACTTTCGTTACCCTCGTTCACAACGACGCTCTTCATGTCTGAACTCTCCATCTTCTGCAAAACACCAGCGATAATCCTAACGATGCTCGGAGGCAAGTTGCTCAAGTCGATGAATCAAGTTGAGTTGCTGTTTTTGTTTTTTAACAACAAATACTTGTGGACCTTCTAAAACTGAATTCGTAAACGTTTCCTTGCTTGGTCTGTTGCATAACAACGATGAACTCCGCCACCAAGAGGTGCTATACAATGTAAGGTTTATGATGAAGCGGTATGTCCAGTACAGTAGAACTGATGGCGTCAGGCGAGATGCATTGGGAGAGAGACGAGTTAAGTACGGGCAGTTAGTGTTCATACCAGCCAGGGTGGGTACCCCAGGTCGAGAAAAAGATGAGCAGAGGGAAGAAGATGAGGAAGAGGAAGAAAGACGCGAAGCCCAGGGCTCGGGCGGTCGGCGAGGGCGACCTCAGGAAGCAGCACCCACACATCCACGGGAACCAGCAAAAGAAGCCCAGGATAAACCTGTTCTCACCACAACATGGACCGCTGATGAGTAACAACTGCTTGAGAACGAGAGACATGTGTAGAGGGCAGAGAGCGTAGAGAAGGCGAGAGTGCAGAGGTCACTACGAGAGCGTATGTACAACTTATTTATTAGGCGGATGCACAAATTTGCTATCAAATTTGCTGCCCTGCGCAGCCTTCGTTGAGGCTGACCGGCATCCCCTGATGGACCCCTTCTTCATGCTTGTGCGGTCATAAGCTGACCGAAACAGAAGATAAACATAGAGGTGACCATGAGGAAGAAGAGCATGTACAGCACTACAGCGGGCACCACGTCCTCCTCGCCCCTTCGGAAGTAGTGTCCGGATCCCTCCCACGGATCGCGCCAGAATGACCGTCCTGCACCAGAATGAGCGTCCATCGTCAACATCACTCCCCACCACCACCACCAGCAGCGTATAGGGTGGGTACCTTCGCCGTCTACAAAGTGGTAGGCCCGAACTTCCTCACGCGGGTAGCTCGCCTGGTGGTACGACTGGTGCCCCATGGGCGCGGTCTCGACATAGGTGGTAGACATTGGGGTGAGTAGGTGTGAATAATGGCAATTGGAGTGCTCTCTTCAAGTAGCGCCTGACCCAAGTGGAGGCCCAATCAGAATCAGTGCCCGTCGGATCGAGACTGGTGGGTTCCATCGGTTTTCTTCATGAGTTCGCCCTAATCTCGGCACGTCCTTGGCGATCCGCAGTCGGCCACCGGCAACCCGCGTGCTCTGCGTCGCACGAACGTTCCTGCCCTTGCTCACGGCAGCAGTGCACCTTCCCTTCTTGGCCGAAGCACTCGCGGGCCACGGTGCTGGACCTACCCCACACGATAAATTTAAACTTATTAAAATAGCACATGAGTTCTCCACGAACTCGCAGGCTTTGACGTCCATAGCGTCTACGAGTTCTGCCACCGCGACCTCCCGCTAACGTAAGTTCACAAAAATAAATAAGTATCATAAAAACCTTTTCTTTGTTCCCATCTCTTTTCTTTTTATTTGCAAGTCATTCACAGAGATGCAAAAGGTACCGGCATCGCATGTCCCCATGAGATTGCAATTCCTTTTGCATCTCTGTGAATGACTTGCAAATAAAAAGAAAAGAGATGGGAACAAAGAAAAGGTTAACGGCCGCACGGACTGGATTAGAATTGCGCAATTTGTTAGATTACCAGCAACGACGATGATGAACCTAACCGTGCCTGCCTCTTTCAGGCCGCTTCCTCCCTCAGTATGCGCAGTGCCATGCGCTCGTCGCAGCGTCGCCTCTTCTCGACCGCAGTGGGTCGCTCTCGCTCGGTGGTGGCCCCCCGCGTGGCCTGCCTTTCGCTCCGTGCCGTGTCTTCGCCCTGCTCCTACGCTCCACTTGCTCCTCGCGCGCAGCAGCGGTGGTACGCCACTGAGGACAACAAGGAAGCCAGCAGCGAGGCCTCCACGGAGGACTCCGTGCAGGAGGCCATCAAGAAGGTTCGCTTTTCTCCCGTCCACTTGACTGTTTGGCGCCTCCCTGCTCTGCCCTCACCTCTTTGCGGCACCAGGTGGTCGCAGAGTACCCGTGCGTCGTCTTCATGAAGGGAACCCCCGATGCGCCCCAGTGCGGCTTCTCCAATGCCACCGTCAAGGCTCTCAACACCGTGGGTACGACCATCTATCCCCTCTCTACGCTACTTGCGACCTTGCCCCTTGTGATAGCCTGAACGCTGGCCTTCTTTTAACTCAATTGAGCAGGTGCCAACTACGAGGCGTTTGATGTCCTGCAGAGCGCCGAGCTGAGGGAGGGCATCAAGAAGTTTACGTGCGTGCCTCCCCGCCAGAGCCACCTCTACCTGGTGACACTTGTTCACGGTGCGCGTGTTTGTGTGGCACACAGTGACTGGCCCACGATCCCGCAAGTCTTCATCGGCGGCGAGTTCGTCGGTGGATGCGACATCACCCTCCAGCACCTCCGTTCGGGAGAGCTGACCAACCTTCTCGAGAAGGCCAAGGCCTTGAAGACCCAGCAATGAACGTGACGCAACCTTGTCTCACCGAGGAAATGGGCAAATAAAGAGAAAATGGTTGAAGAAAATAAAGGAATGCAAGATCCCCAATTCATACGTGCCTGCGCCCAACTGCCACCAACGCGAGAACACAGAGGCCCAGGAGCACACGCCCGAGCAATGTTGGCGAGTCCTGCGACGCTGGACGCATCCGCCGTTAATGTGCGCAACTCTTTCCTTTCGTTCTTCGTTTCGCTCTTTACGGGTTCTGTAAGGTCATGAGTTTGTCTTCCTTGATTAAGCTAAATCAATATGTTTTTTCCAGTTCATTTATTATTCATTATTTATCCTTATGTCAAAAGGTGCTCATGGTCGTGTTCCTCTTTTTTGTCGCAGTTGCTGTTGGATGAGGTGGAGAGTGCGTTGTGCGTTCGGTTACGACAGAAGCAGGTATGGACTAGCGCCGGCGCGATCGCCTTCGTCAAGCTGGCTATCAGCGAAGCGCGACAACGACTCCCCACCACCAACACCGACTCTACAAGTACGAGTTGTGTAGACGGCGATACCAACTCCGCCATTTCTCCTCCCACTGCTGCCTGGGACGGAGTGGCGACCGAAGGAGCCAAGAATGAGGAAGAGGACGAGGGACATCTACAACAGCCAATAGAGGCTTCTCGGGAAGACGATGACAGTAACAACCAACAGGAGGCGACAACACAAGGCGATCGCCGGGCAGAGGCGGCCACAGCCACACCTCCGGTGACAGTGTGGGAGGGCCTGGTGATGCCTCACCACAACAAGGCCACAGCGAGTGGCGACGACAATCTGTCGACGGCTCAGTCGAGTGGCGAGGGCTCCTATCGAGCGGTGAAATCGCCGCGCGCCGCGGATGGCACGCCGCTCGAGCGGCTCACCCTGTCGGCCTCACACAGGACCAAGCCCCCGTCGCCCAGAAGCGAGGATGAGGTCACCGGCTCCGCCACATCGCCGCGCGATGACGACGTCTCGATTTCGCCGCGTGATGGTGGCCAGACCTCGCCGCGCGATGGTGTCTTGGCTACATCGCCGCGGCCACACGATCAGGAGAGCGACGCCAGCGCCAAGGTAGGCGATGAGGCGGAGAGCGACGGGGCCATGGACTCCGATCAGGGACCGCCGAGCGAGGAGCCGGAGGGCGAGTCATTGGCTCAAGCCGCCGAGAGCGTGCCGGAGAGGAAGGTGGTAGTCAAGCCGATCATGTCAGCGCGCGGTCCTCGGCCAGCCGGTCGCGCCCCTCGCCCGAGCCTTGTCACTCCCTGGACGCCCGAAGGTGTGTGCGGCGCGCGGCGTGCGTGTGGTTGTGACGTGTGATGATGATGACGGAGTAGGCTCACCCCTCACCTCTTGCGCCAGGCCTTGTGCACGACTTGGGGGAGTTGGAAGGCGTTGATGTGGAGTTGCTCCCTCCGAGCTCGGCCGATGTGCGACCTCAGATCCGCGTGGCTCCGCGCAAGTCCACATTCCTCACGCGCACGCCGTCCACCAAGATGCGGACGGCCTATCCGTTCCTGCAGGTGGCCTCGCCCCGCGCGTCCATCCACCCGTCGTCCGCTTCCGCGCTCCTCCTGTCGGCGTCGGCCCTGCAGGCACGGCCTCCGTCCGACTCGTTCGCTCCGCTCTTGGGCCAGCCGCCGTCGGATTCGGTGATGGCCACTCGCTGCATATCATCGCCGGCCCTGCTCCCCATAAACCTGGAGGAGATGGAGAGGAGGATCGAGCAGCACGCCAAGGAGTGGGCGCAGGTCAAGCAGGGCTGCTCCGGGGCGGCGGCACCCGCCGCCACCGATATCGACGATGAGGCGAGCGACGGCGACAAGCAAAGAGCGAAGAGCGAAGCGGGCGCCGAGAAGAAGGAGAAGAAGGTCAAGGGCGGCAAGACGCTACGACGGACGCTGAAACGAAGGACCAAGGGCAAGGAAGCTGAAGACCTCCCGCCGCCCACATCGACCTCCACCACGACCACCAAGACGGCCAAGAAGGAGGAGCGCAGGAAGAGCGGCGGAAAGAAGGAGACAAAGGGGCCGGTGCGGCCGCTGTTGTCGTTTTCCGTCGACAACACAGCCGGAGGAGGCACGAAGAAGAAGGGAAAAGACGAAGACGAGGGCCAACCGGAGGAAACGGAGGCGGAGGTGGAAGTCGATCGGCGGCAAATGCGGAGGAAGGCGACGATAGGCGATTGGGAGCGGTCCGACAAGATTGACACCGCTAAGAGCGAACGAAGGCCGAGAAGGTGCTGCGCCGCCGCATCCCTGCTTCCACCACTCGCTCTGGTCTTCAGCGTTTGTGTCTCAACCCCCGTTTTCCTATTCCTCCCCCTACGCGATCGGGTCCAGACTCATTCGAACACGGAGCGCGATAGGCATGAGGAAAGAGCAGGAGATCTACGCCAAGGAAGCCAAAGGTCAATCGAACTCTCACGGTTGCTCCCCCGCTTTGTTGCTGTGCCCCCCCCCCCCGGCAACCCTGGCTGACGCCCGAGTCGATGCACACTGTGTCAGGGTCGGGTCGAACAACATCCCGGGAATGGGAGGTCTCCAGCGGGCTTGCCACAACAAACTGCGACGCGTGCGCTGTGTCATTCTCCCGCGCCAAGAGGAGGCACCGCTGCAAGTCAGTCCCCCTGTCGTTTTCGCATTTCGCACTTAGTTGTTCGTTCTTTGTGTGCTGACCGTCGGAGGTGAAGGGCGTGCGAGCGATTCCTGTGCAGCGGATGCTCGTCCCATCGCGCAGTGTTGCCGTGTGGGTCGACTGAGAAGGCCTCACGCGTATGCGACGAATGCTACACAAAGTGGGGACAGTCCTCCTCGTCTTCTTCTATCTCATCGTCCTCCTCTCCCATTTCCTCGTCCCCTCCTTTCTCTTCCTCTTCGTCATTCATCTCCCAGTCATCCCTACCCACCGACAGCCTGCTTCGGGGATGATGATTGCTGGTGATCACATTCCATTCGTTCTTTTTCCTTGATGGACATGAAACAAGAGACATCTTGGCAAGTCGCCGCAAGACCATCGGGTTTCTCTGCCGTCAGAGCAACGTTGGCTCTTTCCGGCACTCAGAACGCCAGCAGTCTTGCATGAAGATGCAGATTCTCAACTTCGAACTGAACTTCGACCCCTACCCTGCAGTCGCCCTCGTGGCGCTGTTTACTGCCATCGTGTGCTGTTGGCCTTGTGCCATGGCCCAAGGCACAGCACAAAACCTCACCTCGGCCGACATCGACGCTGTGCTGGCCGCTCATAACCACTTCCGCTCGTAGTCCCCTTGACTCTCCCCTTTGGAATGCCCCCACACTCACGCTCGCTCACACTTTGGCATCGCAGTGAAATAAACGACTTGCGGCCGCTCAACTGGAGCGTAGCAGCGGCAGCGTTCGCGCAGGTAAGGCCTTGCTACAAGCACTGGAGGGGAGGTAGGTTGCTGAAGCAGGTTGATGAGCAGACCTACGCGGATCGTTGTATGTATACCCACAACCCCAACAACACGAGGTATGGAGAGAACATCGCCGCCGGAACAGACCGTACGCTCCTCCAAGGTTGCCGCACACTTAGAGCCCTCCCAAGCAAACGCGCGTTGAAACAGATTCCCTGTCGGCTCCCGAAGCTGTCCGTGCGTGGGCTGGAGAGAAGGCCCACTACAACTGCACCACCAACATGTGTCAGACCAATGCCACTTGTGGTCATTACACCCAGGTACATTACACTAACCGGGAGTTCCTTATTCGCCACACATGCTCATCTCATGCTTGCAGGTGGTTTGGAATGCAACGCGTGCGGTGGGGTGTGGGATGGCCTACTGCATGGTGAACAGCCCTTTTGGAGCCTCCTTCCCCAATTGGACGTTCTTTGTCTGCAACTACACCCCTCCAGGTAGAGCTGATGCCTGTCCTGGCAGCTAACGGGCAACATCTGAAAGTGCGTGGGGAGTGCAGGAAACATCGTAGGACAGCGACCATTCAACGTCACCCAGTGTCCAACCAATTCTACCACCGCAACTACCAACACGACTAACCCTGGACGCGGCCTTGGATAAGCTTTGTCAAATTCGACAAATATATTAACGGTTAAAGGAAAGCGAGAAGGCGAAACGGCGCCTCCCTCTGGGGGAGGCGGGACACGGAGGTCTGTGCTAGCTGCGTCAGCATGGCCAAGTCATTAGATTCCTACATTGCATACATTCCTTAGTCACCTTCATGCCCTGGAATGTGCCCCGAGGTCGGTCGCACTATGCGACGTCACTCGAGCCCCTCGTGTCACTGATCATCATGGATGCCTCACCTTCCTATGGGTCTACCTTTGCGGCAGGCTGCATGCATTTCCGTTGTGTTCTCCTTGTCTTAGCTATGCACAACGCTGGCCCTGATGAGCTCCCGGCTCATTCCCCCGTAATAAAATGGCTCGACTTCGGTGGGGCAATCATAATACCAATAATCATCAACACACAAGACCTCCTTCTACATAGACAATGAACTACTCCGCCGCCGGTGTCGCATTCGTGCTCTTCTCCGTACTCCTTTTTGCTCAGGCCAACGCTCTTGAGAGCTGCTCCTCCGCACTCGTGCCCATCTTCTCGGGAGCTCAGGGCTATCGCTGTGTGCAGCTCACCATCACCACAGCCAGTGCCTCTACCCCTGCCGTACGATTCACTTGCGAGATCTACAACTCGGGTAACCCATGGGACAACTAACATGGATACTGTCTACAGGTGTCCAATGCGCAGGGCAATGTTTACTTCAATCGCTACTACGACGGACTAGCCAACAAGGACTCGCCCTCCTTCGGCGTAGTTACCAATCTCAACGTGGGCTGCAACAGGGGCATGGCTCAGCCCTTCAGTGCCGAACAGGTGTCGTCGCGCATGGCCCAGAATGCGTTCGATGTGCTCGTGACTCGCGAGGGCGTGCTTCGGATGGCCATTGGCTCCCAGGTGTTCCAGAATGTGACTCTCTCGTGCAACAACGGAGCCTTGCCTGGTGTGGGATTTGATGCCTCTGGTGCGTCGACTGTCCTCGCCGCAAGCATCAGTTTACCGATCTCACTCCTCCCCCTAAACCCGACAGGCAACGTGTACACTGCGCAGTTCAAGCTTTACGAGCTCAGCGAGGGTTGCCCGACCAGCGTCGTGGGCTCCTCCTGCTAAGTCAACCTGCAAGTCATGACCTTGGCCGAGACGGCTCTCACGGTGTCATGTTCTTCTCTTCCTCACATTGCTCGGATGGAGCGACTCTGCACATAAACCTCTCAATTATTCTTGACGCCTTCTTGATGACCAAGGAAGAAAAATCAGGTAAGATTATTAAAATGCTGCGGCCACAATGCACCAGGCACCAGGCTGGTCACCAGAGCTCGGCCTCTTTGAGGTCCACATCCTCAAACGAGTCGTCGTCGTAGTGATAGGCATACTCGGTCTCCGGATCGTACTCGGGATAGGCCTCCGCGTACTCCTGCTGCGCGTGCTGGGAGTCGCCCGCGTCCTCGTAATGCTCGCCATCGTAGCCCTCCTCCGGCGCCACCGGCTGCTGGCCGTCGGCTTCGTTGGAATGCGTGGCGCTGCGGTTGGCGCCGAGGGAAGGCATGCGGGACCACATCATCGGCGGCGGATTGGCAGTGGAGAAGGGCGGCGTGCCGGGCACATGCGACAGCTGAATGCTCCGCCGCATCATCATCCTCGTCATTATGCTGCAGCCCGCTCCCAACACCACGCGACATTAAGTTAGGAGAGCGCGCCGTGGGCCCTTGGCGCGAATTGGCGCACCTTCGCCTTTGGCGCTGCCGAGCACCGCCGGGCACCCAGACCGACTGTCGCTTGGCCCTCGAGCCCTGCTGTTCCTCGTCCTCGTCGGCATCGCCGAACCTGTCCTCAGCCCTCGGCTCTTCGGCTAGCCTCTCTGTGTTTCATTTCACGCGATTCGGTCAGTTCGGAGCTAAAAAGCAAACAAAAAGCAAAAGCAAAAACAAGAGGATTGATGGGAGAGCAGGCACCGGGCAGCGGAGCACGTGAGCTGCGAGGCGGCGGGAGCGGGGGACACGCGCGAGGCGAACTCGGCACGGAAGGCGGCGGCGGAGGCACGAATGTGGGATCGAGGGCCGCGGCGGCGGCTGCGGCTGCGGCTTCTTCCGCCTCGCGCTTCTGGCGTTCCGCCTCTTCGTTGATCCTCTTCTTCTTCATCTGCAGCTCCTCCTCGAGCTCCTGGTGGACGGCCTTGACCAGCTCCTGCCTCTTCTCTTGCGCGAGCTTGCGGTGCGTGGTGACCAGGCGCTCGATGTTGAAATAGTTGGTCGCGCGCTTGACCACCTCCTGCACAAACATAAAACAACGATGATAAATTAAGTAGATAATGAAT
Source organism: Acanthamoeba sp. SK_2022b (assembly GCA_027943245.1). Lineage (NCBI taxonomy): Eukaryota > Discosea > Longamoebia > Acanthamoebidae > Acanthamoeba > Acanthamoeba sp. SK_2022b. The sequence goes on from JANDJZ010000002.1 coordinate 67,332, forward strand.
CATAAATAAACGGAATCGAACCTCGCAGAAGGCGCCAAAGTCGACGACGTTCTGCTGTTGCCTCCTCACTTCCTTCTCCTTCTCATCGAGTCGCGCAAGCTGGTTTGGGGGAGATAAGAGGAGTGTCGGAGGACCCACGCCGAGGAGAGAGGGGGGGATGAGAAGGAGAAGGCTTTAGGCGACGTGTCGGGTGAGGTCGATTCTGTTCGGTGTACCTCCTGCTGCAGCTCCTGCTTCATCTGGACGAGTTCTTCGGGGGAGGGCGGCGGTGCCACAGGTCTCGGGGGCAGGATCCTGCTCCCGCTCGGAGGCGTGACCTGTACCGCACGCACACGCAATGTCAGGGCATTGGAGCTAGAGGCTCTACGAGGGCGAGATCGCAAGGCAGCATACGGCGGGAGCGGGGGCGGGATAGATGGCCTCGGCAATCCGACGCCAGTGGTCGACGCTCTGCTGGTCCTTGAACAGACGAAGCAGCTCCTCGGGCGACTTTGATCGAAACGTGACCGGAGCTGGTAGGGAGGAGGCGTGGGGCGGGTGATGGTTGAGAGGACGGCGGACAGTAGAGGGGGGAGAGTGGGGAGGGAGGCTACCTGAGATGAGCGTGCCCAGCACGGGTCGGTGCTCGTGGGTCAGCAGCGCCCTGATCTCGTGCAACGGGCGCATCTCCTCACTGCACGACGCGCGACGCGCGGATGGGGCAGGATTAGTCGCTCCCCTTTGCGCACAGCGAGGCTTGCGGATGGGGAGAGGGGGGCGCGCTTACCGGAGGCGTTGGGCTTCGGTGTAGGCGCGCTTGACGCCTTCCTCCTCGGCCCAGTCGGCGTCGGCGCGCACGTCCTTGGGGTCCAGTTGGATGGGCTTATCCACGGCCGGATGCAAAATGGGCAGGTAGATGTCTCGATACTTGGAGTAGAGCGCTGCGATGGTTGACCATATCAACATAATAATTAAACAATAAGAAAAAAGAAATAAATCTGATAAATTAAAATGAAATGGTGGAGAGTTGTACTTTGCACGCGCTGGGCGTCCTCGGGGGTGGAGCTGGCGGCCTTGCCTCGCTCCATCAGGCTCTTGAATGTCTGCAAATGCAACTGAGATGAGTTGGCTCCAAACCACGTGCACGTGCACATGCGCGTACCAAATCGGCTCGAATGAAGGCCTTGATGCGTCGCTTGCGCGTCTGGATACATGTACGGGTGGGGAGAGAGAACACAGTAACGTGAGCGAGGTGGATTCGCGGATCGCGGGGCAGGCGGGGGCAGTGTGTGCGCACCTCCTCGATCTGGACCACGACCTTGGAAACCTCCTGCTGGGCTGACGCCGGGCCGGCGGCAGAGAGTTTCTTGAAATTGGTGGGACCCGAGATCTCGATCGACATCTCTCGGCCCTTCTCTACCTTGGACTGGACACGACGATGCGTCAGCCGCCGCGCAAAGCATGCAGACTCCGCTGTGCTGTATGTGCGTGTGCGTGCGACTACCTTGCCAAAGCTGCGAGCGGAGGTGGCCTTCTTGAGTGCGCCCTTCTTGGGCTGCTGCTGAACCTGCACTTGCACCTGCTCCTCGGGATACTCGAGCAGCTCGTCCTCGTCCACGCTCACCGTGGCGCCGGCCCCGAGCAGGAGGTCCATCACTTCGGTGTGGCCCTCGAGCGTGGACACGTAGAGCGGCGTCGTGTAGCCGTCGGGCAGCGTGTGGTTCACGTCGGCCCCGTAGGCGATGAGCAGCTCCACCACCTCGGCGTGGCCGAACTTCACCCACGACGACTCGGTGAGATCGCCCGCACGCCTTCACGCGACAAAAGGCTATAAGAGTTACCTGAGCGGCGACGAACAGCGGAGTACGGCCGTCGTTGTGTTGGAGGTTGACCTTGGCGTTCTTGGCCAGCAGCAGCTGCACCAGGTTCGTGCGACCGCTGTGCATGACAAAAAGTCGACACATTTTGAGGACAGGTTCTGCTTGCTGTGATCGCGCGCGCACACGAAAGAAAGCGTAGAAGAGCCCGGCGTACCGGTGTGCGGCGATGAAGAGCGGAGTGGTGCCGTCGAGCGCGGACATGTTGACATCAGCTTGGCCCGTCTCGAGAAGTCGCTCGACAACGCTTACGTGGCCCTTGTAGCAGGCGATCAGGAGGGGCGTCAGTCCGTCCACGGGCTCGTTCACGTGCGCACCGGCGTCGATGCACACGTCCACCGCATCCCTGAGCACCATCATTTAGCTCCGAACAGGCGAAGAAAGAGAGAAGGAGAGCGAATGCGAGAGCGTACCTGTGACCGCACATAGCGGCCACGAAGATCGGAGTCCTTCCATCGTCGTGCGGCATGTGTACCAGCGAGGGACTGGCATGCGAGACCAGGCGTGAGCGCTGTGCCATTACTGGATGTGGCCACGGGGGAGAAACCCGGGGGGGGGGGCACGAACCTGAACTTGAGCATGATGCGCAGAATGGGTCGGCCGACTCCGATTTTAGCTCCGAGGAAGAAGGCCGTGGAGCCAGCGACCTTCTTCTCCGGCGACGCGCCGTTTTCGAGCAGCACTCTGCGGCGAGGGGGAGAGCTGTCAGGCTCGGCTTTCGCTGGCTAGCGGTGAGGATGAGTCCTGGCTTCCAGGAGGGCTGCGTGTGCGCACCTGACCATGCGCTCCTTGCCACGCAGGACGGCGATGAAGAGAGGCGTGTAGCCCTCGGGCTGCAGCGGCACGTCCACCTCGGCGCTGAAACGGAGTGTGTTCTGGTTAGCCCGGAGAGGCATGCCTCCCCGTCATGCGCACGCGTTGTATGTGTTGTGGGCCTACCCGTTTTCCTTGAGCAGGTACACGATCTCCTCGCCTCCGTCCTCGTTCTCGCTGATTGAAGCCAGGAACAGGCCCGTCACCTCTCCCACCTTGAAGTCGTCGCTCGTCGTTCTCTGCTCGCAGGAGATATTTTTAAGGACTCCTTTCAACAACACGCATAGCATCCGAACCGCACCGCACACTGCACACAACATAGCCCAGAGTACAAAGCACACAGCACACAACGTAGTGGCCAACTCACCCTGGTGCTGATGTTGAAGGTGTTGAAGTTCTGTAGCCGCTTGTGGTTGCCTTCCACGCTGCCGGCGTCGGCGTCGTCCTGGGCCGCCGCGTCGTCGGGCGAGGTGATGGCCTTGCGCACGTTGACGTCGAGGTCCTTGCCGCCGAACATGGAGAGGAGCGTGTGGACGTGCTCCACGTCGCCCTCCTCGCACGCGTGCAGGAAGAGGAAGTGCAGCTTGGCGCTCGACGACTCCTCCTCCTCCGACGCGTCGTCCCCGCCACCGGCGCCTCCCCGCTGATGGCTCCCGCCGGCCACGATGAACGTTCCCTCGAGCTCGCTCGCCCCCACCGTCGTCCGGTGCTTGCCCTGCCTACAGCCGCGTGTGCAATTTTACGCGCGCGTGCGCGTGTGTTGTGCGGTCAGAGGTGGGGAAGGCGAACGAGGAAAGGGAAAGGGAAACTGTACGAGGCGTCGCTGGAGACGGTGACGTCGAGGTCTTTGGGGCGCGGCTGCTGCTGCTGCTGTTGCTGGCGGTGGCCCATGGAGTGGTACTTGTGCTCGATGTCGTTGAGGGACTTGAGCTTGGGGCGGGAGGTCCACCTCCGCCGGGGCACGTCGTCGCCTCCGTCGTCCGCGGCTGCGGTCGCGATGGCGGCTGGCGACGACGAGGCGGGGGGCGCGCCGCGAGGCGAGGCCGGGGGCGTACTCAACTTACTGGATGAAGATGATGGAGTAGATGATGATGAAGAAGATGACGAGGAGGGAGAAGGTGAGGGGGCAGGGGGTGAAGATGGAGATGATGTAGAAGCGGCGTGCGCGGGGACGCGCGTGGACTGGCGGGGCGAAAAGGGGCCGCCTTGTGGCGCGTCGCCCCACAGCAGGTTGCCGATGTCGTTCAACTTCACCGACCACCAATCCATCTCCTCGACCCTCTCTTCTCGTCCGGTGACGGTGGCTCTCTCGACTGTTTATTAGCTCTCGGCCGTGCGCCAATCGAGCATTAATTAATTCTCGTTATTTTAGCTAAATTATAATTTTATTACTTCCGAATTAAAAAAAAGAAAAGAATTGAGCAAAATTGGTGATTGGTACGCTGCGGTGCCACATCACTTCTTGCGGGAGAGGTTGCGTTGGGCGTCGGCGCGCTCGACGAGCTTCTCCTGGACGATGAGGCCCTTGCGCTTGCGCACGTCGGTGATGATGCGCTTGGAGAGGGGCGGGGGCAGGGTGTCGACGCTGTCGCCCCACTCCTCGAGCTCCTCCTGGGTGGTGGGCTTGAAGAACGGGTCCGAGTCGATCACGGCCCAGTGGCTGAAGACGAGCTGGGCGTTGGCCGCGCCCGACGTCTGGTCGCGCATCTCCAGCGCGAAGCCGAAGCTCTCGAAGACGGGCAGGTAGGCCGTGATGGCAAAGTCGTCGCTGCTTCCCTCGCGCATCTCCTGGTTGACGATCTGCGCCCGCCGCTTGCCCAGCACCCCCAGCACCTTGCCCAGCGCCTGCGAGCTCACGTACATGTCGCACAGGTACATCGGCTCCACGATCCGCACCGAGTGGGTCAGGAAGACCCGCCGGCAGGCCTCCTTCACCAGCGAGATCACCATCCCCATGAAGGCCGGCGGGAACGTGTACGCGCTGCCGCCCTGCGGTCGCGCGGGCTTGGGAATGCCCAGCTCCGCGAACTCGTCGTCGTCGTCGTCCTCATCCTCCTGGGGCTGCTCCTGCTGGAGTTGGATCTCCTCGACGATGAACGCCACGCCGGTCATGGGCTCGTTGCAGAGCGGGCCGGCGTTCGTGGCCAGCTGGAATCCGCTGACGATGCTGTTGTTCAGGTCACGCAGCGCCTTGTTCCTGTCGGCGTGCTCTTCGTCTGCAGTGTCCATTGTTGGTCCACGCACGCACGCGCGCGCACACACAAACACACAACGATAAGAAACGGACGTGCGTGACTCGATCCAAATGGGAGGGAGAACGAACTGGAGTGGACGGACTGGCGTGCGTCGGAGAACCCCAGCTTGGCGGAGATGGGCGTCCACGAGCTGCTGTCGCAGTAGTCGGGCACGTGGTTGAGCAGCAGGTTGGAACCCACCCCGTGCGGGCCCAGCGCCCACAGGTGCCTGCCGATGGCGGAACAGTTGAGCGTGAGAGGAGGTCAAGTCTGCATGATTAGATGATGCGCCGTACGACTGGAATTCGTTGAGCCAGTGCGCGCCGTCTTCGGCCTTGAAGGCCTCCACCAGCTTCTCCCGGAACACGGCCAGCTTCTCGGCCTCCTTCGCCGCCTTCTCCTTCTGCAGCCGCGTCAACTCCTCCGCCTCGGCGGTCGGTTGTGCTGCGCATCAAAGTTGAACAATTGAAATTAAATATAAAAAAGATATAAATAAAATATCGGAAAGGGGAGAGGGAAAGAAAGGGGGCGGTACTGCTGGAGTCTGCGTGGGCGTCCTCCGCCGCCTTAGCGGTGTCGAGCATCTTCTTGATGATCTGTTGATTGGCGGCATCCTCAAGGAACTGCTTGAGCGGTTGCGGCAGTGGCACCGTGCGCAGGCGTATCGTAAGCTGCTTGTTCGGTGTCGACATCTCCACAAAGTCCTCCTTGTCTGCACCGCGACGCACGGTCATGTCACGTTGAGCAACAACGAATTCGAGTTGATCAAACCTGTTAGATGATCTTGTAGGATGAGCTGGTGAGGTACCTCGAGCCAGTTCGGGCATGATCGTTTCCCTGAAGGCAACGAGCGGAGGCGAGACTTCGATCTCGATCTTCGCAAAGCGGCTCTTGAGGTCTTGCAAGCATCGCTACCGCGTGGCAAGGCAGTCGAGGTGAGGCAACATGCCACGAGCAAGAGACAAGACAAGGCCAAGGTAGTACCTCGAGGTGAAGCTCGCCAGAGGCCATGATGACATGCTCACCCGTCTCTTGTACGAGAGTCTTCACGCAAGGATCGGCTTGATTGAGCAGCCGAAGGCCTTCCACGAGCTGCGGCATCTCAGCTGAGTGGACAACAGCGCAGAGCGCGCGAGGCGCGTTAGTTTTGTTCGATCAACGACGTGTTGAAGAGACGTGAGCGAGGAAGTTGGAAACTGGTCGCGAGGCTCCCATTCAGTCTACTAAAGATGTAATCACAGAGCAGTAGTTTATTTAGTTTTGTTATTATTTAGTTATTATTTAGTTTGTTTTTTATGTTTGGTAATGCTCATTGAAGTGCCTAATGCTTTCATCATCGGGAGGCCAACTGCGACGGAAACGGAAAACGAAGCGCAAGACCAGAGAAGGGGCACGTACACAGATTCTTGGCCTCCACCGCCACACGAACGATAGGATTGAACTGTTCAAACGAAATGAAACACAACACAACACATTCCGTAGTGAGCCCACATTGCCTCTGAAGGAGCAGGAGAAGCGGCGTACCCCAAAGGTCATGGGTAGGAAGGAGGGGCAGGCGGGATTGGTGGTGACGGTGGCGGTCTTGAGGATGATGTCCTCCACGCCTCCGATGCCAAACACAGTACCGGCTGGCGCACAAGGGATCTTCTCCAGCTCCTTGCCCATCAGCATGTACAGCTCGTCCAGCTCCACATCTGTGGCATCACAACACATGCCACGCCAGAGATGAGAGACGAGTCCGCAACACGAGCTCGCTGTCGCTGAGCGCTCGAGCGGCGCATTACCGGTGCGGTAGCGGTCTGGATGCTTGGGGTCGTAGCGCGGCCCGAGGATGTGGACCTTCTGGCCGGCTCGCAGGGTGCCGCTGAAGATGCGCGCAAAGGCAACAAACACCTTGTCGCCCTGCGGCTTCTTGTTGGCCTTCTCCTCGGGCTTCTCCTGTTCGGACTCGCTCTCCTTTTCGTTTTCCTTGGCCTGCTGCGGCGGCCTCGCAATTGGCGAGGGGGACGGGCTGCGGGCGGCCTCGCCGCCGTCGGAATCGGCGTCGGCACTCCGTCGCCCGGCCGGTCGAGGTCTGACCGCTGCTGGCGAGTTCTCGCTCGAGCTCTCCCCCGCCACCGGCGAATCGGCGCCTGTTGCCGATGCCACTGGTCGTCTCACTGGCCGGGCCACGGCAGGCCGTGCCGTTCGTGGAGGCGCTCTGTCACCACATGCCACTTAGTCACGCACCGTTGCCTCCACGGGACTGGAACGCAAAGGGCAGAGTACCGAATGTGAGCGATGCTGCGTGCGGGGAGGGCCACGTCACGATCGGCCGCAAAGACCTTGGAGACGTAGACGACCACGTCTTCCGCGTTGGGATCGCACGTGAGGACGCCCTTGACCATTCGATCGTAGCGCTCGCGCGACTCGAGCGACGCAGCGGGGTCCACTCCGGTGAGGTAGTGCCACAGCTTCGGTATGCGCACCTACACCTCGCGGAGTTAGAACGCTAAAAACCAACCAATCGTCCACGCTCGCCTAGGCAAAACCTACCTTTTGGGCGGTGACGGGGCTGGGCAAGTGCTCGACAACGAGGCCCAGCACAGCAGTGGAGACCGGCAGCCAGGCGCCCATTACCGCTCGCTTGACGATTTGTGTGTCGTTGCTGGCAAGATCGCGGGGCGGCACGTTCAGCTCCAGCAGCTTCACGATCTTGGCAATCATCTTCTCGTTTCTGTTTCACGAGTACACAAAGGTGAGCAACGCTCGGTGCTGAATGGCAAGGCCCAAAGGTAGCTGCGTTGTACTTGTTATTGACGGCATTGTAGACGTCCCAGATGTTCTTGAGGACGAACTGCACGAACATGGGCGGCAGCTTGCCGGACTTGTCGTTGGCGTAGATTCGTTTGGACTTGGTGTTGATGTAGTGTTCGCCCCACAGGCAGCGCAGGAGAAGCTTGCGGCTGATTCCTGCAGGGTGGTGCGTATGAGCCATGGCGCCTCTCCGCCCACCATCCAACCTCACGCTCACCAGTGCACATAACATCAAACGCGCAGCAGCAGATCATGCGGCATCGTGTACCCAGCTTCTTGCGGTAGACGTCGGCAAAATGGTGGACCCTGAAGCCCCAGCCATCCGTGGCGCTGGCGAAGACGACATTGCCCCGCTCGGGAGAAAAGTAGACGTCAGCATCGTCTTCCTCGTCCAGGACCCAGTCTTCGGCCTCGCTTGATTCGATTATGCTCTTGACGTAGTGCTCCTTCCACAGGCGGCCGGCGATGGCGTTGACCTCCTCCAGCACTCGGCGCAGCCGCTGGTAGGCCTCGGTAGGCGTAAGGTGCAGCTCCGAGATGAGCCTGTCGATCTTGTTCAGCACCAGCACCGGTTGCACCTTCTCCGAGTAGGCCTGTCGCAGCACTGCTTGTGTCTGTTCACGCATGATCAGCGAGAAGAACCCAAAGAACCCACTGTGTGTGTGTGTGTGTGTGTGTGTGTGTGTGTGTGTGTGTGTGTGTGTTGATGGCAGCGCACCTGAATGCAGACTCCCTCGACGACATCGACGAGCACGATGGCGCCGTCGGTGATGCGCACTGCTGTGGAGACCTCGCCGGAGAAGTCGACGTGGCCTGGCGAGTCAATGAGATTGATGAGGTAGGGCTCCTCTTTGCCGCCGGGTGCCGGGTGGGTCTGGTTCGCCGGGTCGTGAGAGTAGAGGAGCGAGATGGAGGAGGACTTCATGGTGATGCCCTTGGCCTGCTCCTCCTTGGTGCTGTCCATGTAGCGGATCATGCCAGCCAGCTTGGCCGAGATTATTCCATTTGTGGAGATCAAGGTGTCGCTCAGGGTCGTCTTACCTTCAAGAGATTAATTGATTAATCCAAGGCCATGAAGGCAAACATCGCATTTACAAGAAAATCAATTGGAAGATACCATGGTCCACATGAGCCAGTACGCAAATGTTGCGTATGTTTGGAGTGTTGCTCTGCAGCTTCACCAGATCTGCGGGGCTGACGCTGGGCATGGCGTTGGGCCGATGTGCTGGTTTGTATCTTCTGCTGGCATTCCCTTTTCTTTTTTCTTTCTCTAAAGTAGTGTTTCTTGAGAATTTCTGCTGTGGCGTTTGCCTTGTTTTCTTCACACATCTGTCTGAGGCCTCTGATAGAGTGAATTAAATGATCAACGTAAGAATAGAGAGAAAGCTGCTGGTGAGGAGGGATGGGCTTGATGTCTTGGCAACAGTTGGATGTTTGGTTTCGACTATAAGAACATCTAGTGATTGGTCACAAAAAAGACAATCTTTGTTGGGATTGCAACAAGGAAAATGCGGCCTAGGTGTGTTTTTGGAAGGTAAAAGTGCAATTTTGTTTTCGGGCGTCCGTACGTTTTTCGTGTATTCCGGTGGTCAGCCAGTCGGGTCGGTCGCCAGAGATGGCGCATGCGATTGGTCTGTGCAAGTTGTAGGTGTTTTTCCGGTTGCGGATTGAGCTCACGTAACTGTGTGTTCTCGCGCTTTTATTGAGCGTGCGTGCCAGATCGCGTCAGCTACCACCACGACGAGCGCCCTCCCCGGTGCTGCCTTGGCTGTCGGTTGCCTGCGAGAGGCCACCCAAGCTGGGCAGGGACGAATAGCTCGTGGGAAAGGGACCCAAAGAAGGGAGCCGAGGGTAGTGTCCGACAACGCCGGGGTGCGTGAGCGGTGGGTGAAGGATGGCTGGCGGGGCTTGTGTGAGATGCTGCGAGGGCGACGACGCTGGCGGCGAGCTGGTGTGAGAGTAGTGCGGTTCCGTTTGGCGATAGTAATAGGGATAGGAATGAGACTGCGGTAAGTTCGACGAGTAGATCGACGCTGAAGAGGAAGAAGATGGCAGAGGCGGCAAGAGAGGGGAAGGCGGAGGAAGGGTCGGTGACGTAAGCAGATTGGGTGAGGAGGAGGACTCTAGGTGGTAGCTGGGTGTAGGAGGATGCGCGGTGATAGACGAAGTGGTGGGCAGGTGGGGAAAATTGCCCATTGAAGACGAAGACGAGGACGAAGAAGATGAAGGATAGGTGCCGCGTGCGGCGAGCTCGTCGTGCCTCATACCATAATGACCGGCGGTATCGGACGAAGACCCTGGGGGGCCAAACGCGGAGTAGAGGAGTGGCGAATGCTGGTGAAGCGAGGCCGATTGGAGTGGTGGCAGAAGAGCGTAGGCGTGTGAAGCTGCCGAGAGGGATGAGGACAGGGGAGGAGATGAATGCGCAGCCGACGATGACTCGGCGGCCTTATAGTCATCGGCTACGGAAGAGCTTAGGGATCCCAAAAGGTGTGAGGTTGTTGGTCGGCCGGTAGAGCCGTAGTTTCCAACTCCGCTGCCGCTGCCGGTTGCTTCTCTCTCTTCCTCGTCGGCTTCCCCGCTACCGCATCCTGAGTCACGATTGGAATACACTGCGCGCTGATGTTGCTGCTCCTCCTTGACTCGCCCCCGGAGCGCGAGCAGGTGATGTTGAACGGTGTCGAGCTGCGAATGATGTTGCGGTTGCTGATAGTCGCCGAACTGCTGTTGATGGTGGGAAGGTCGATCTACTTCGGTTCGGTGCTGTTGGCCGACCAAGCCCGGATAGGAAGCCAGTCCTGGCGTCGAGTAGTGGTGGATGGGTAGCGCATACTGAGACGGATACACTAGCTGTTGCTGGTACTGCTGGTAAGCGGTCGCCTGTAGATGGTGCTGCAGTGGCTGCCCGGATGTCAGGTCGTGCGGGTGATTTGCTGCTGTCGGTGTCGCCATCGCCTGTGCGTGTTGGTGGTGCGTGCCGGTGGCTGCGGGGCCATTGGGGGAACCTGCGTCGTCCGGAGGCGCGTACAGTTGGTTCTTGCGCTTCTTGAGGCGGGCGTAGCACTGGCGGACCTGGCCGCGAGGTCCCTTACGCACTGATTGGATGCCGGGGAACGCTCGCTTTACCAGCTGAGGTGTGGAGGAGCCTTAGTGAGGGGCCTAGACCACAGGCCTGCCAAAATGACCGTAGGCCAAGTAAAGAGCGAAGAGCTAAAAGGCCAAGGCAAGTGTAAGTGTACCTTGCCGAAGAAGGTGGGCGAGATGATGGGCTTGGCTCCGCGCTCGTCACACAACTCGAGATAGTCGTTGTAGATCGTGCTCTTGGCCATGTGCCCCTGCTTGCCCAGCTTATAGTGGAGCTTGAGCCTGGCAATCGCAAAGCAAGAGTTAGATCAGGAGAGGCACATCCAGAGATAGCTACGCAACGCTCCCGCACTAACGCACACTGACGAACACCTACGGCCATCTCCGGCGAGAGATGGAAAATAATGGTCTCGGCAGAGAACAGACAGGCCAAGTGGTGGTGCGCGAATACTAATAATTTGGTGACGAGAAAAAGACGATGGCAAACGGCTCCATCTGTGTAATAGGAGAACTGCTGTGTGTTACTTATGTTGATGAGGGAGAGATAAGAGATTTGAGTTCACAAACGACGCACCACCATCTGACCATCCAAACAACGAAGGACGACAGCAACAAGACGAGCCACAGCCGGAGTAATGCGGCGCAGGGACGACACGAAACAGAAAATCTCATGACCTCATAAACAGAAGGAGAACAGATAGCCACCAACGCTACGCCACTTGGTCGCGGTGGTTGTTGGCCAAGGGAACATGCAGGGTGCGCACCAGTCCGTGACATCGTTGGGCGTGAGGTAGTACGGTCGATCGTCCGGACCTTCCATTGGTGGCTCTACGGAGCGTTCACCACGGGTTAGTGTGGCTTCTTTCTGGTGGCAGTGTGTGGCTGAGGGAATAATAAGAAAAAGGAAGTGACGCGGAGGGCTCCGGGCCAGCAGCATGCTGCCTAGGGCCCGGAGCATGTCCGGGAGCGTTTGCTGAACACTCTCCCGTAAAGCAATTGGCCCCGAGCCCGCGGCTCGATTGCCCCGACCAGCCAACTGGGGATGCGACGGTGGGCGGCGACGGTTGGCCGGCCACTTATTAAGTTTTTGCAATCCTTCCGGTTGGCCGATGATAAGCGCGGGATCCGGCACTGGTCGACCGCGTGCCCGGAAACCGACCACGAAATGTTGTTAGAAACTGGGATAGTGGTCTTGCCTTCCCTTTAAATGTCCGTCCTCCGGATCACTCTTCACTTAGGTGCAGCACGATCCGCTCACTGTCACACGGCACAGCTCTTCGCGAGTGACCCCATGTCCAGCACGTTGCCATCCACAGTTGCACGTCCGGCGTAGAAATTGGCCATAAGGCAGAAAGGGGACACAGTTGAGGCGAAGAGTTGATACTCGCAGGGTCGAGATTGCGCAGAGCACGGGCACTCGCTTACTGGCCGAACGAAAAGGAGAAGCCAGACGCGGCGCCCGCGGTGGAGGACGACGATGACGAAGAGGAAGATGAAGCGGCGTTGCTGAAAGTAGGCGCACCAAAGACGAACGGAGTAGACGGAGAGGACGGCACTCCCGAGGTGGCGCTTGGGGTGAACGTTGGGGGAGTCGACACGGAGAGCCCACCAAACGCTGTCGAAAGCGAAAACGCCGACGGTTCACCGACCGGTGATGACGATGGGGCAAAGGTCGAGGGCGGCGGAGCCAGCTTGAAGCCATCGCCGGCACGGCCCACCTTGGCATCAGAACCCGATCGCGGCTTCCGAGCGGGCTTGGACTGACTGACGGCCGCCGCCGCAGCTCCTTTGCCGCTCGCGCCAGCGGCACTACTGGCCGCCTGCGTGGTGGCCAGGTCTTCGTGGGTGTGCACGGTGAAGGGACTGCCACGGAGATGCTGGTCGTGGAGCTTCACCTCGACACTGTATATGCCCCTCGCTGGCACAGTGTAGGTCACTTCGTACGTGCCTGCGTCCCAACACGAGAGTGAGCGCTCACCAACGAACCAACACAACCGCACACGCGCACATCACACCTGTAGAGTGGCCGTCCTTGTCCTTTTGCTCAGTCACGCGGGCTTTCAGATAGCCCTGGGCGTGAAGCGAGGCTGCAAGCTGTTTGTCGAACAGAGGCGTAGTGGGGTTGAGCAGGGATGCATCCTCGCTGGTGGGCCACTCGAGCTTGACCGGGTAGAGCTTCACGTCGAATCGCTCGCCACCGCAGGTCGGCACCTGGTCCTCCTCGTTGCGCGCCTTCGGGCACCAAAAATAATACGATAAATAAATATAAAAGAAAAACGCACTTAGAGCCATGGCGTCCCCCTCTCAGTCGGGACATCGAAGACGCACCTCGATAGTGAAGCGGCACATGAGCCAAAGAGCAGCGTGGTTGGGATGAAGGCCCTTCACGACGCACTTGTCAATGCAAGCGACTGCATAGGAGGGTGATATAACACGATGAGAAGGGTCACTCTAGGGCGTGGACGACTCTTGAGTTTGAGAGAAATGGCGAACGCACTTTGTTGCCTAAACTCTTTGATCTGTTCCGGCGCCAAGTGGGCCGCCAGGGCTTGCTTGCCCTCCTCCTGTAGAAGAATGGTGAAAGAATAACCGCAGCGAAAATCAGAGGCAGACGCAACAGAGAGGCGGGGATGATGTCAGTGTTACCGAGGCGAACTCGGCTCGATTCAGGATCATGTAGTTCCACACGAGGATTTGAAGATGTTGAATCTCGAAGCGCTGGGCCATCGCCAGGAAGTAGCCTGCGTTCTCCATAGTCAGGCCCTACAAAAAGAGAAATTAGCTGATCGCGGATTGGCTCACGCAATAGGCAGAGAACAGACACCTGCTCGATGAAAGCTTCGCAGCGTTCTTGAAGCGACAAAATGCCGTACTGATGGGCGGCCATCAGCAGCTCCACCACTGTCTCCTCTTGGAGATCAAGTCTGGGATTGGCCAACGAACGCCACCGGGACAAGCCGCCGTGAGCGACGAGGGTCAGTGTGGGGAATAGGAACGGGGGGAGAGTAAGTGAGTACTTGGCAGCGTAGAGGTAGCGGAGGATGGCCATCAGGATCTCTTGCGACATGTCGGCAATCTCAATAACGTTGGTCGTGGCCTCGCGCATGCCGAGCGTGAGCATGGACCGGAAGTGCGCCGACCTCGCGCAAAGGATTGCCTTGTGCGCGTGGATTTCGGGGTGGCCCTCCACCACAAGTTTAACATCCGAGTAGCGTTCGTTGTCGACGAACTTGATCAGGTTGTCGGACAGGTTCTCCTCCTTGTGCTCTTGATCCGTCGCCGCGGCGGCCACATCCGACTTTGGCTGTTCGCTATCGTCGTCCTCGTTCTCGTTGCCTTGGAGCAGGGAGACAACACGGGGTGAGTACTTGCGCGCCAGGGCCGCAAGGCTCTGAAGCTCCGATGGATCGTCCTCGAACAGATCCCAGTTTTGCGCGATCATCGTGAAGCAGCACTCGTAGAAGCCCTTGAGATCCGCCGATGGCAGACGCAGCTGCTGTTGCTGTTGCTGTTCGCCCTCTTCCATGTCATACGAGGCGAGCTCGTTGAGGCGCTGGCACACATTCGTGCCGTTGAGTCCCATGCCTAGCGTTGCCTCGCAGGCCTGACGAAGCTGCTCGGACCCGAGTCGCTTGGCTACTGCGGCCAGCTCGACAAGCACTGGCACCGAGAGCTCAGCCGAGAGCTGCTGGCCGTAGAGCCACGGGACGACATACGCCAGCAGGTGGTCTGCCACGTCATCCAGCTTCAGACGCAGGTGGCCGCCATCAGCTCCGTTTTCCTCGATCAGCCGCCTGAACACGGGCAGTCGGTTGAGAACGATCTTGTGGCAGTGAAACTCGCGCGTGCCTTGCCCTGCAAAGTGTGCGCGCAGAGGTCAAGTCACGCGCGCGAACAGAGTGATGGTATAGGAAGGGAACACAAGTATGAGAAGGGAGAACAAACCTACAAGGGTCACATCCGAGAAGTGTTCCTCCTTCTCGTCCGAAGAGAGGATGAGCGATGCGATGTCCTTGGCCAACCGGTTCTTGTTCGGGTCCGTGCCGACACTGTGCGACCACCAACAACGAACCACAGTTGGACCGAAGCTCAACACACCCGCGGCCCACAGCGGAAGCCGACTGTGACAAGAAAAAGGCCCAAACGCGGCGCGCACCTGACTGCGACGATGGTGTGATGCCAGCCGCAGGCCACCTGGGCAACGGTCATACCATCCAATGCTTGCACGAGATGAGGGCCAGGCTGATCTTCGACATCGTCATGGCAAAGCGCACCGTGCTCCCCGATACCCCACGTGTACAGGCGACCCATCTCCGTCACACTGCGATCGGGGTATCGATCAGTACACACAGCGGTCTTGCTGGCGCAATAGACAAGCTACGGCTCTGGAGTGCCAGTACATACCAGGCAGTGTGGGTGGCGCCGCAGGAGACGCTGGCCACGGCTCGGCCATCTAGCGCCACGATCCTATGAGGCACCAGCCGGTCCTTCTCAGGACCGAGTTGGTGCATGGTCGTGCCCCTGTCGATCGATCAAACGAGCATACAAGTGAGCCTCCACAAAAGGCCAAAGAGCGAGAAAGGGCACACGGACCAGGTATAGAGCTGGCCGTCTTGCGTCACAGCGGCCATATGGTAGGATCCGCAGGCGATTGACTTGATACGGACCTTGGCGTCAGGGAACTCGACCTTCTCGGGCTTTGGAACGCCTGCCCCTGTACTCACGTTATTGGCAGCGTATTAGGGCCGTCATAAGCATCGCCAATCACCACGAACATACCGGGCTGCCAAGTGTAGATGTCGTTGGCGGCTGCAAACGTGCATTGAATGTGGAGACGGGTGAGTCAAAGAAAGGCCTCCCACAACTACTGTACGTGAATTGGGGGCGTACAGGTGAGAGCAGCGCAAATGTACACTGAACCGGCGAGCTGAGTCACTCCCGCTGGGATGGCAAGAATGGGCTTCGGCGCTCGTCGGGTCACCACAGAGCTGAACTGGTAGACTGCCCCCTGCACGTTGGGCGGAAGAGGAACCGAAGTAAGGGCGAAGCAACCATGCAAGGTGTGAGTTCCAAGCCGCCACAATGCAAAGGCCAGGTACCCGTTCGGTGAGCAGCACAACGTAGGCATCGGTGCACGCCACCTCCTTAATCTTTCCCATGTTTTGTGCGGCGACCACCTGCGCAGGGAGTTCGCTCAAGCGCTGGGTGCTGAAGTAGCCCTCCTCGAGTTAGTAGTCTGCTGATGAAGGCGCAAAGCTGCATTACGCGAAAGTGTGTGGCGGGCCGTACGGAGCGTCTTCGGAAATGATGCGACACCACTTGACGGTGCCCTTCTCGAGCAGTAGCACAGCGGTCGAGCCAGCACAGGCCACCTGCTTGACTCGTTCGTTCTGCACGCCTAACCGAAGAGAGTTGAGGAGAGAGAAGAGGTTGCCACATGAGTGCCGAAAGTTTTGTACTCAGGAAGCTCCGACCGGACGGGTGCCTGCCAGCACACACAAAAACGTGAAAGGAGGTGGCTTGTCAGGACTTGACGTCTCAAGAGGGGAGGAGTTGATGAGCGTACTCAGCCTTGCAATCACCGTTCTCTGTGTGCAGGATTTGTTTAAAAAAATAGAAATAATTAATATATTATTTATATTACCCAATCCACCAGGAAAGAGCGGTACCGAGAAGAAACCACGCGTGGTAGGACGCACACGCCACCTGTCTCGTTCGCGTTGGTAGTTTCTGCTTAAGTTTGAGCTTTCCGTCGTCACGGCTCACAAAGATCTTCGTCACCACCCTGTCCTCCATGTTTGCTCGGCCACTGGGACTGGGTTTATGGTTTTCTTTTTTGTTTCTGGTCCTTTTTCTCTGAGTGCTACCGTTGCCTTCAGAAACACCAACACACACACCCAGCTCTCCCCATCCTCCCTCGCGGCGCTCTTTTGCTCCTTGAAGGCTCTCTCCCCATCGAACACGACGCGTGACAATAGTGTTACCCCCAAGTCTGTTTGCCCACCCGACTTTGTTCCCTGAATGTACTTCTTGGCAGTGGCAAGAAAACGCCCACACAACGCCGAAGAGAAAAGGGAACACGAAACGAACGATGGAGGTGGTGGCAGAGAAGAACCCCTTTGCACATGATGTAGTGGACTTGAGCATGCTACGCCCTCGACGTATGAGCAAGGCCATCAAACGCGCTGTGCCCCCTCCTCCACATGGCCCTTGCGCCAATCCAGTTGCTGTGGGAGCAGAGCTGGCGAGCCACTTCAAGGCCAAGGGATGGTGCTTCGTGAGGCTTCCACCATTCATGCGCCTTAACAGAACTGAGGTGTCCGCGCTGCGTGCGTTCTTCGAAGCACACGACACCCAGTACAAGGAAAAGTTCGCGGCGCCCATGGCCTACGGCTACTCGGCGCTGGCCGACCACAAGGAAGGCTTCCGAGTTCTCACCGGCCCCCGGATGATGAGGCGGCTGCCCTACAAGCTGGCCTGGCTCCCGGACTTCGCCGGCGGCCTCGACGACCACATTGTCACCCTACTAGCGCAATACCTATGCCAGCCCCTGTTCGGGAAGACTCCCAGTGAGGTCGCTCGCCAAGCTGACCTGCCGGTGGGCTACAAGCACGAGGAGCACTTTGGCATGCTCGACTTTGCGCGCTACCGCAATGAAGATTCTGGCGGCCGGAGTGTTGAGGGCGATGGCCAGAGCGTGAACGAGGTCAACTGCGTGCCGCACTTTGACCCGGGCCTGCTCTCGGTGTCATTCTTCTCCGATCGGCAGGGCCTCCAGCTCAAGGAGCCTATGTTCGACGAAGAGGGCAAGCAGGTGGGCGAGCGGTGGATCGACGGGCCAGTGAACACGGAGGCGGGACAGGAGGACATCGGGGTGCTGTGGCTCGGTGAGGCAGCGGTCAAGGTGAGCGAAGGCCAACTCAAGGCAGGCATCCACCGCGTCGTCTACCCGGAAGCAGATGACGGCACGGGGCCAAGGCTGACAGGCTGGTATGAGGTGTGCACCACCGCACAGGCGCTCGGGATAACCGAAGAGGACGCGTTTGTCAGCGCTGGCGAGGTCGCGCTGCCCAACCTGACGTCCATTACCCAGCCGATGGCGGTGAAGAAGGGCGAGAAGCAGTTCGCCTTCCTGCGCCAGGTCGAGCGAATCTACGGCATCCCCATGCGTAAGGCGATGATCGCGGGAGACATCTTCAAATCTGGCCCCCCGTATTGGTGTTGAGTTGTACGGCCTGTTCAACTTGCGTACAAGCAATTAACACAACCCCAATGCAACCTCTGCCCTTTGTCGTTGACCGTCGACCTTTCGATGGCTACAACATAGCTTTTGGCGTACTGGGTGGGCATTCGCCGCGAAAGGCGGTGCGTGCCTCTGGTGGTGCGCAGTGTCGGCGATTCCACATTTTGCCCACTCACGGAATGGTGCGAGAACCGGAGTTTGGTAAACCTGCAAATGCAGAGAAAGTGTCTGCCTATTGGCGAATAATTAAGCTGCCCATAGCTTATAAACTCGTTCGCCACCCTTGCACTCAGCATCTCTCCTCATCCACTGCACTACCAACATCAACTTATCCCCATGTCCGCCAGTACGCACAACGATCTTGTGGAGAAGCTGGAGCAGCTGGATGACTACCGCCTGCTGGGCGCATCTGGGCTGCGGGTCTCTCCCCTTTGCCTCGGTGCCATGACCTTTGGCGAAGAATGGGTGCGGGCCACACTCCTACGATTCTCGTCTTTGGCGCTGCATATGCCCGCTCATGGTGTCGTCGATTGGGCCGCCTAGGGATGGGGCGCTGGCCGAGAGGAGAGCAAGAAGATGTTTGATTACTACGTCGAAAAGGGCGGCAACTTCGTCGGTACCACTGCCGCTCATATTTGTTTGTTTGGCCTTGGTCCTCATAGCGGAACGCAAATCGCCGTCAGACACGGCCAACATCTACACCAACGGGACAAGTGAGCAATACGTTGGAGAGCTGGTGGCTCCCATCCGCAGCCAGATGGTGGTCGCTACCAAGTACAGCATCAACCCTTCGGGCTTTGGCAGTCCTATGGTATGCCACCCACAGACATGGTGGGTGAAGGGGAACTATCTCAACATTATCAATCCATCTCGCGACAGGGGGCGAAGAATGCCAACTTCGGTGGTAACCACCGCAAGGCCTTGGTGCAGGGCGTAGACGAGTCGCTCAAGCGCATGAAGCTCGACTACGTTGATATCCTCTACGTGCACATTTGGGACCATCGCACGCCTGTTGAAGAGACAATCAGGCACGTGTGGCATGTCGTGGTGGCGAGTATCACGAGTCTGATTGGATATTGCGAAGGGCCCTGGACGACGTGGTGAGAAGCGGCAAGGCTCTGTATGTAGCAGTGAGCGACACTCCGTCGTGGGTCATCGCAACTGCCAACACTACCGCCAAGCTGCGTGGGTGGAGGTACGGCTAGCTTTTTATCGATACCGTTGTCTTTCGCCCATATTGAGCTTTGCCCGTGCAAACGTCAAATAGCCCGTACATAGGACTTCAGACGAGGTACAACCTTCTCGACCGCTCGCTCGAATGGGAGCTCGGACCCATGGCGCGTGCCACCGATATCGGCATCATCCCTTGGGGTGTACTCGCGGAAGGGTTCCTTACCGGCAAGGTGCTTCGCTCTTCCATCCTTTCTGCACCAAACATGTCCATCAACTCGCTTGGCATCACTCACACCGCAAGATCATCAGCACAAGAGAGGCCAAGAAGTTACTGAAACCAAGCGCGGGGCTCTCTTGGAGCGACATTTTAGCGAGGAGAGGAACTGGAAGATCCTCGATGAGGTGCTCCCAACATCACAACATCACCCTGCACATGTGCTGACCGATTCTCGATCAGGTGGTGGCCGTGGCCAAGGAGGTCGAGAAGTCGCCCTCGCAGGTGGCCTTAAACTGGCTGGCTCAGAAGCCTGGCGTGACCAGTCCTCTCGTTGGCGCACGCACGCTCGATCAGCTCAAAGAGAACATAGCGGCGCTCGACTTCAAGCTCACACCGGATCAAATGAATCGCCTTGATCAGGTATGCCGTCATTGTAATTTTCTTGAATCCTTTTGCTTAGCTGGTGTTGGTGTGCGCAGGTGAGTGCCAGGCCAGTCTCGGAGCAACCCTTCCCGAAGAACTTCGTGCACGCTGGGGGCGACTTCACTGCGGGTCTCACAAAGGTCGCACGAAGATACGCTGACTGAGGCGCTTCGGCAAGTGTGCGAAGAGTGAGCATCACTCGTGCTCACAAACGCGAATCTTGTACAGACGCAGGCACAACAAGACATCTTTGAAATGAACGTTCCAACACACGCACGCTTCTGAGGTTCTATTTTCTCAAGTCTAGTGGCACGGTAGAGGCCCCGCTACTCCTTCCCAAAGGCGAAGGGCAAGGGAGAGGAGGTAGAAGTGGTCTCTGAGGCCGTAGAGGGAGCAAAGGGCGAAGACGAGGTGGACGTGGAGGGCGCACCAAAGGCGAATAGCGAGGGAGCGAAGGGCGAGGACGACGTAGGCGTGGAGGGTGCGCCAAAGGTAAACGACGAGGGAGCAAAGGGCGAAGACGAGGTGGACGTGGAGGGCGCGCCAAAGGCGAATAGCGAGGGAACGAAGGGCGAGGACGACGTGGGCGCGGGCGTGGAGGGCGAGCCCAAGGCAAGAGGCGAGGGAGAGAAGGACGAGGACGAGGGAGCGAAGGGCAAGCCCGCCGTGGGCGGGGAGAAGGCAAACGGCGAGGGAGATAAGGATGAGGACGAAGGAGCCACGGTCGGCCGAGTAGTAGCGGGCGACGTTGAAGCGGTGGGCTGGAGGGGCAGCGACATGTGGTGGCACCTTATAAACTTGGGGCTGCCGGAGACGTGCTCCCCGTCCAGCTTGACGACGACCACATACGCGTCTTCGTTACCGCTGCTCGGGCTTTGTCGGGCCGGTAGCTCTTTCGCCTCCGCCTCTTCGTCCTCCTCCTCGACGACGTACGTGACCGAGTAGCCGAGCGCGTCGTTGGGCATGACCGTCACGCGCGCGTTGTCTACCGACCTCATCTGCTCCTCGGCGTTGTCGAGCTGCCACTCGGGATCGTCAGCGAGCGCGGCCACTAGCCCCCGGAGCTCGGCGACGGCCGCACGCTTGGTGCTGGCCTCGTGCTCGAGTTTGGCCGCTCCCTCGAGCTGCTTCTCGCCCCCGCTGGCGGTCTGGCGAGCCTTGGCCTTCTCCTTGAACGTCAACAGGTCAACGCCGTACTTGGCCGTGTTGCGTTCCTTGACTGCGTGCAGCCGCAGCGCCCGCTCGGCCAGGGTCAGCCCTTTCTTGGCGCGCCACAGGCATGTGAGAAGGTCCTGCCGCTGCCGCGCGCGAGCCGTCTCGCCCGGCCGTTCGCGCCTGATGACCACCTGGAGATCGTCCAGTTTCTTGTCCGCCGGCCCCGTCGCGTTCTCTCCCCAGTCGTACAGGACCACGTCGAATGACACTGCGCTCGTGTACACGACCACACCGGTGGTGAGCAGAGAGAGAGAGAGAGAGAGATCAGCTGCGCGCGTGCGTTCATGCGCGAGGCGATGAGGTGGCATACCCGGGGCGCCGTAGTTGATGTCGAAAAAGAAGTGACCGGTAATCTTGCATAGGCCGGGGAAAGGCTGAGAGTCATGGTTTTAGTCGGACACCACCCGCGTTTACACGTGAAAGAGTTTCGGGTGCAGTTACCTGAGCCGGTTCGCAGACGATCTGGTAGGGCGAGTCCCGGATGGCGACTGCGGGTCGTGAGACACCCGTGCTGCCAAAGACCACCACCGGGTCGCTCTTGAGTTCGACCTGAGACGCGTGTGTGCGCGCGGGGGCGAGAGTAAGAGACAGACGCGCGTAACACTGGGGGAGGTCGGAGGGGGTAAGCACCTTGAGCGAAAAGGTGCCGGCCTTGAGCGACATGAGCGAGAACGTGTAAGTGCCGTTGTGGTGGTCCTCAGCTGCAGCGACAGTGTCCTGGGGGGGGGGTCGAGCATGTCGCCGCACGCAACAAGAAAGGTATAAGTGACGTGTGGCTATTGGAAAGCGTGGAAGTGTAGCACCTCTGCGAACGTGATGTCCCAATCCTTGCCTCCACCTGTGCCCCAGGCCCATGTGCGTCAACAACACACTGATAGGTTGGATTTGATTGGATGGTTGGACATACCAAGGCATTGGACGCCGTGCTGGTCGTTGGCAACGAGGGTGAAAGTCCTCTCCTGTCCTACAATCATTGGCTGCTGGTCGACGAGCATATAACACGACTTGGGATCGTAGCCTGGGCCAGCCTACTCCAAACAGATGTCACCGAGTCATGCGACCGTAGGGGGGGATAGTTTGTGAGCGAGAGGCGATATGGGCATACCCAGATGGCGAACGGACTGCCATTGAGGTGCTTATCGTGGAGCGTTACGTCCATTACGTAGTCGCCCTTATAAGGCACGGCGTACTCCACCACATACTCACCTTGGCGCATGTAGCCGCGACAACATATCGAACCACATTAAATAGGTATTAAAAAATATTTGCGTCAAAAAAGAGGCAAGAACGCGGAATGGGCGCTTTACCTGTGGGGTTTCCAACCTGCATGTACTCAGTGACCTGGCCCTCGATGTAGCCTTTATGCTTCAGCTGCGACGTGAAACCTTGGCTGCGGTCGTCCACTTCGTCGTCGTTGTCGCCGTCCTCTAGGGGAGCGTGCTCTATAACGGAGACAGGACGTATCTTTACTCTGAACTTTTGGCCTCCGGCCGCCAGCGGATCACCGTCCACGTTGCACGTCTGGTGCACCACGACAAACGCACGAAGGACACGCCACGCACGATGAGTGTAATGCCGTGGCGCTGGTCTGCTGTGCAAGGATGTGTCGGCGGCCGCGTGTTCGGTGCTGATATTGCGGCGTCTGCTTGGGTGTTAACCTCATTTTGCTGTTTTATTCACTCTTATAGAAACAAAGGGCTGATGAAACATAAGACTATCAGCATCTAATGAATACTGTTCATCCATACAGCATAAAAATTCATAAACTTACACTTGAGCTACTTTCTCAGTTTGTCCCACCGAACCGCTGATACGATACCCCAGTTGCCGCTAGGATTAGGCCTACGCCATTTTGCTGTCTCCATGCTACGAAGATACTCAAGAGCTTCAGCAAACGTGCCAAAACGCTTCTGAGCCGCTTTATCACCTACGCCAAACGAACCATCACGGGTGCTCGCCAAACCGGGGTGAAAACAGGAACCATCGGCTGCGTATGGAACCAACAGTTCCGAGTCGTTATCTTCAGATGGGCCAGGCGCTAACAACTGCCACGGCTCAACGCTCAGAGCGTTAGCCAGCACCTCAATCGCATCCAGAGACGCATTAGAGCCACCACGTTCAATTCTGCTCATATAACTACGTGCAAACCCGCACCGATCGGCAAAGGCCTCTTGGCTCAATCCGGTGGCAATGCGCAGTTCTTTTACCCGCTCGCCAAACTGTATTCTCAGGGATTTTTTCATGCACTGAATGTGCAATTTTGACCACTGTAAGGCCACGCTCCATATGAGATATTTTGAATCCAATCTCACTTCAGCGAGCTTAGTCACTAGCATTCATCGGCTGTATCATGACAATCCTTTTTGATTCAAAACAAACACCAATGGTGACATTTAAAACCCAACAAGTATGATGATCATCATCGGTTGGGCGTCACCAGCGTTCGCTATCAGGCGCGATGTGGTTTGGAAAGTGAGGGAATCATGACGGGAGCAGACTTTTTATTACCGATTGCAGCGGGAGCCGCGATTAGCTGGGCCAGTTATAGTGTAGTTGCCCATGCTGTATCAAAGCAGCACATCAGCACGCTACGCGCAACTGTATGGGGTGCTCTGGGCACTCTCTCATTGGTGCTGGGCGTATGCGCCTTTTCTGCTGTAGGTGCTGAGCATCAGACAGCACGAAAAGATATCGTATGTGCAGATGACAACCCGGAATGCTATGCGAAAACGCACCATAACCCGGTCAGGGAGTGCAAAAAGGTAATGGATGAGAAAGCGAAGTTTCGCCATGTGTGGCAAGAAAGCGAAGCGCCTGTATTTAATACTTATCTCTGGCACGATGAGAACGCGAAGATTATTCAGGCATTTGGGCAACAAGCTAAGGTAGTTAACAGCTTGGGGATGCTAGCTCCGCTTCAATACTTTTGTGTTTTCAACGCAAAAACAGGAGAAGTCATTGCGGCCTCTTTCGAATAAAAATGTGAGGGAATTCACCCTAACATCAAAAATAAACTTATGTAATGACCTCGCATTTAATTATTCATTTAAAGATTCAAGAAATGTCCAGCCTTTATGAGTAACATAATACATTTGTCCTTTTGCCCCTCTTTCAATCACAAAATCAAAGGATAACAGTTCGTTAAGTGCGCCCTCCCAACGGGCTACCTCTCTAGCCGAACTTCCACCAAAGGATTGATTTCCCGCTTGAATATCCGTGCCACCTAAATGCCTTATCACATAAATTGTTCCGCTATCATCGACACATGCTAATTTCAGCAAACTGAGTGCATCGGCGGACAAATTACTTTCT